>SKCR01033886.1:0-42518 GCA_019454045.1 Zanthoxylum bungeanum | reverse complement strand
AATAGAACACAAAAGTGGTTTGAGAGAAAAGGTTTGGAGAAAAGAAGAAAATCTTGGAAATCTTAAGCATTTGTAAGTTTTCTTTCAATTCCTCCAACATGAAGAATATTTCTAACATACTTAGCTTCAATTTGTGATGCTTATGTTATCTCTCTTCTTATATTTTGTGTTTTATTTGGTTGAGAACTTATGTGAAAGATTGATGCATGTAAGTGAGCTTAAACTTGTTTTAAAGCTTACTTTTGATTCTTTGAAAATCAAAGTTGTCATTCCAGAGTTAGTAAGCCACTCCTTGGTGACCTAGAATTGTTCTAGAGTTTTTTCAAAGTGGTGAGGCTTGATTGGTGAAGTATTGAATGAATTAAAGTGTTGGATTTTTAAATTTGGTGAAATTAGACAATTTGATGAATTTGAAAAATTAGGGTTCATAACCCACTCCAAATTTGGGGCTTTTCATATATGTGATGTATTATGGTATGATATATGCATGTAAAATTTTATTTTATTGGATTTGATCTTGGCATGTTTTGAACTAAATGGACCAAATTGTAATTAATTGAAAATTTTAGGTGGCTCACGGCATTAGACTAAAAATTGGGGATTTGTGTGAAATCTGATTTTGATGCATTAGATGTGTTGAAAAATATTTTAGAAATGATTTAGAATCATCCAAAATTGTATTTGACAACTTTTGGACTAAAATGATCAATTTACAAAGTTTTGGGGCAATTCGGTAATTACCAAGAAATTTGATTTCTTGTGTAATTTTTCAGAATTTGATAATTGGAAAATTAAATAAATAAGTTTATTTAATTGATCCGAGAAAAATTTTTGAAACCGGAAATTTGATTTTCCGCTCCGCGATTCCACTGCGTTACCGATATTCCCCCTTAAAACCCCATCAATTCATTCCATCAACTTGTGTGTTTTCCAAGTTTCCAACAACTCAACCACTTCCATCAACCAAAAGTAGATGAAATGGACTGGGTGATGTAACTTGTGGGCCCTACTTGATTCAAAATCCGAGTGGGCCCGCAAACACTCTCAGGCTCGGGTTCGCTAATTCCGAATTAACGAATTTTCCGTTGCGACGTAATTAAGTCAAATTTAATTAAATAATTATGCCTAGCAAAATTACTATTCACGTCACTCGCGAATTAATTTTAAATTAATTCGTTTGCCCGAATTAAAATCCAATTTTAATTCCGCGTCAAAATCTAATTTCGTTTAATATATCGAATATATTATTTTATCGATTAATTCCAAATTAATCGTTCTCTCTCTTTTAATAGAATTTTATCCCAGATAAAATTCTCTGTAATTAATCCTAGATTAATTTTCTCTCTCTTATAATTAATCACAGATTAATTATGTGCGAGTCATACGTCATCGGTGAATCTTCGGGAAGCGACCCATGAGATCTCTGGATATGTTGGCAGTAAATCCGGTCTTCGGACTATCCGAACACATACGTACCTAGTACTACGTTTTTACCGATTTACAAGACATAGTTGGCTTCTAGCAAAGCACCGTGCCTACCCAATTCTCCAGAAATATTCTTAAACGAATATATAATCTGTATCAGGCGTAGTATACGTAGTATTGCGTATTGCGTATTGGGTAGGCAATAATTTTTATATTTCTCATTTACATAAATTTATTATTATCAATTTATGTCCAACACAAATTGAAGCAAAATCAATCCCAACATGCTCTTAAGCTCTCGGCAATGGGGAACTTTTTATATCAATTTTGATTTCAATCCAACTAAATCACAAACTAATATATCTCATGCATTTTAAACATATCCAATTGTCTAAAATTCAAAATCACCAAGAGCTTGGGTACTCAACACCATTCGGCCAAGCCTCAAATTTGGGGAAAATTAATCCAATTAATTTTTTCTTCAAATTGATCACGCACAACTCAAAGTTAACATATTATAAGCATGCTCAAACAAACAATTTGCCAAAACATGCTCAAATCAAAAATACCCAAATTAAAGTTAAGAACCCTAAATTTCAATTTCATGCTTAATAACCGCTCTGATACCATTGTTGGGTTTTCTAGGTCAACCAAGATCAAATTAAGCAATGAAATGTGCGAATACAACAAAGTAAAGTTGCGGAAATACTCACTTTGATTGGCTTTTGGATGTGATGAACACAAAAAAAATTATGCTCCTTGAGACTCTCGGCCAAGCCCTTGATGTGTGGATCTTCAAGCTCCAAGCTTTGAGTGTTGATTCCATGCTCAAGGATGGGTTTCCCTATCACCTTTGAATGACTCCTTGATGTGTGCTAGCACTTGAAAATTTGCAACAAATTTTCATCTCCTCACTTGTATTGGTCACGGCAATGGAAGAGAAAGAAGAAAGAAAATGGCGTGAATGTGAGAGAGAGGAAAGAAGTGAATGTTGACTTGTTATTTTGATTTCCAAAATCTAAAATAATGATATACCAAAGTTTGGTAATAAGTCATTCATTTCATCAACTTGTGTGTTTTACAATTTCCAACAACCCAACCACTTCCATCAACCAAAAGTATATGAGATGTACTAGTGATGTAACTTGGTGGGCCCCACTTGATTCAAAATCCGAGTGGGCCCGCAAACACTCCCGGGCTCGGGTTCGCTAATTCCGAATTAACGAATTTTTCGTTGCGACGTAATTAAGTCAAATCTAATTAAATAATTATGCCTAGCAAAATTACTATTCACGTCGCTCGCGAATTAATTCTAAATTAATTCGTTTGCCCGAATTAAAATCCAATTTTAATTCCGCGTCGAAATCTAATTTCGTTTAATATATCGAATATATTATTTTATCGATTAATTCCAAATTAATCGTTCTCTCTCTTTTAATAGAATTTTATCCTAGATAAAATTCTCCGTAATTAATCCTAGATTAATTTTCTCTCTCTTATAATTAATCCCAGATTAATTATGTGCGAGTCATATGTCATCGGTGAATCTTTGGGAAGCGACCCATGAGATCCCTGGATATGTTGGCAGTAAATCCGGTCGTCGGACTATCCGAACACGTACGTACCTAGTACTACGTTTTTACCGATTTACAAGACATGGTTGGCTTCTAGCAAAGCTCTGTGCCTACCCAATTCTCCAGAAATATTCTTAAAGGAATATATAATATGTATTAGGCGTAGTATACGTAGTATTACGTATTGCGATCCAGTATCGGATGTCACGTGCTAGGCCTGGGGCTGGAATTGTGTATGCACCGTACGAAGCACATATCGGATCTCTGGTAAGTAGTCTATATAATCGGATAAACATGACATAGTCATATTATCCCGATAGCTGCAGCATACAAGAGTACTAGTTCCTTATCCTACGTGACCATCATCTCCATATGACTGAAGTGATACTTCCATCTTGACATCACACACCCAATACACTACGATTCTCAATATACCCAGAAGAGGCGTACACAGAACCTGTTAAAGCCCTGGACGACCAAAACCAAAGTATATTGATTGTCGTAAGTATTAGCGATGTAAGTCTCAGGTTAAGACCAAATACACCTACCCTGATTCGGACTTCCATAGACACATAGTCATACTACCAATGGAATTCCGAGGGGTCTATCCAAAGCGAAGCTGTTTCCATACCATCGATAAACACAACCTCCTATCACACTTGCATAGGTATCCAATACTTAAATATATGAGAACTATGTCGTTATGCTCCCACAACGCGCACAAGTGTAATACTAGTCTATTCCGTATTATCGATGTCCAATCTTGATAATACTACGACTAGGGATATTTAATGATTAAACCTTAGTGGATTAATACTGTCTCATATCTTATTAATCCGAAACTAATCATTTGGACTTTTATCATTTATATATCCCGGTAATCCAATTACAAATGATAAAAGAGCAATTTTCATTGTCACATAGTTAATTTGTACAACAACACCATGTTCTGTACAAATAGTGATGCTATGGTCATGATTTTCAATATCCCACTTGACCTATAGCCAATCAATCAAGTGTCCTACACCTGAACTAAGTAAGGTTCGCTCAAACTTCTATTGAGAAACAGCTTTCGTCAGCAGATTTGCGCGGTTATCATCTGATGCGATTTATTCGATCATCACATCGCCACGATGTATGATCCGACGAATCAGATGAAATAATTGAAGTATATATTTTGATCGTTGATGAGACCATTAATTCTTTAGCCTGTGTTGTAGCCTAGCTCAGCCGCTAACAGAACGACACCTAATCTAATTAGGATTATTATAGATCCAAATCGCTTCTATTGTTGCCTCAGCTGCAGCAATATACTATTTTTGTTGTTAATTCGGCAACAGTATCTTGCTTGGAAGATTTCCAGCTCACAGTTTCGTTAATCAAACTATATAATACCTTTATAACGACCTATAGTCGTTTTTATCGGTTAGGAAACTTGCAACGGTGAACCCAGTCACTTGAAGTTCTCCTTCTTCATAGCATAAGACAACATCCTTAGTTCATCTAAGATACTTAAGGATGTTCTTAACATCAATCCAGTGACTATCACTTGGATTGGCCTGATTGTGACTCCATATGCTCAAAGCATATAAGACACCAGGTCGCATACATTTATTTCAATGTACGAGTTCTCGGAGAGTGCCAACAACTTTTAGATCTATCCCAGTAGATCCTTATTCCTAGAATAAAGGTTGTCTCTCCCAAGTATTTTACGGAGAATTTTCATGAAAGCCAAGCTTTCACCGATTTTATTATGGGAATATCATTTCCAAGAAATGATATATAATCATCATTTAGGACAATCATTGTCAGTGCGCTCCCACTAACCTCTGTATATACACAAGAATCATTTTCGTTTTGAATTAAATCATATACCATTATGATTATATCAAAACGATGGTTCCAAGAACGCAATGCTTGCTTCAATCCATAAATGGATCGAATTTAACTTGCAAACCTTGTTTGCTTGTTTTGGTACGAAAAAACCGTTAGGATGTTGTAAACATCCTCCAAAAGGTTTCTGTTTAAGGAAATCGATTTTGACGTTCAGCTTTCATATTTCATGAATGAAACATGCATCATCAGCAATCATTATCCGAATGGATTTAACCATGGCAACGAGTAAAAGGTTTCGTCGTAATCGACACAATGTTGATAACGATACCTTTTCGCTACAAGCCTAGCTTTGTACGTTGGTATGTTGCCATCCATGTATGTCTTACTTGAAGACTTATATAGTACCAATAGACACAATGCCTTCTGGTACAACAACCAGTATCCAAACTTGGTTGGAATACATGGAATCCATTTCGGACATCATGGCACTTTGCCATAATAGAGAGTCGATACATTGTATCCCTTCCTCATACGTAGTCGGTTTTTCTTCCTCAATAAGATTGACATCTTCATGAGGTGAGATCAGAAATTCATACCTCCCAGGTTGTTTTCTGACTCTCTCCGACTTACATGGTTCTTGTGTATTCAAAGATTGTGGTACAGTTTCATCCCTGATGAACTATTTGTGTTCCATTAAGGATTCGGTGCCTAGAACAGTATTACTCCGATTTTCATTGAGTTTTACTTTCCTCCCAATTACCACTGCATATAGGTATCCTCCTTAGGAAAACCGCATGGAGAGCAACAATTAAATTATTCTCTTGTTAGTTGTATAAGTACTATACTTCGGTTCCCTAGGATAACCCATATAAATTAGGCACTTATCTGATTCGGGTTCTAGTTTGGTATCATCCAAACATATGCCCATCATTCCCAAATCTTCAGGAATGAGAAAACTTGGTTTCTTTCCAGTTCATATCTAATATGAAGTCTGTCTAACTGATTTTCATGGAACCTTATTCAAAATAAGCTTTGCACTGATTAATGCGTATCCCTTGAAGGAAAATGGTAGCTCAGAGCGACTCATGATTAACCTTATCATGTCCAACAAAATTCAGTTTCTCTGTTTGGACACATCGCTCAATTGAGGTGTTCCGGGAGGAGTCCTTTGTGAAAGAATACTATTCTCTTTCAAGTAATTGAGAAACTTATTGCTTAAGTATTTTCCACCATGGTCTAACCGTGACGGTTTTAATACTCTGGCCGATATGTTCTTATACTTCGTGTCGAAACTCTTTGAATTTATCAAAAGTTTTCGATTCGTGTTTCACAAGAAACACATAACCATAACGCGATGCCACAACCGTAAAGGTTACGAAATGTTCATATCCACCTCTAGCCTAGCTAGACATGGGCTCACTTACGTCACTATGAACAAGGGCTAACAGATCGGTGGCACTTGCACTTTTACCAAGTAAAAGGTGTTTTAGGCACTTTGCCTATAAACTAGATTCGTAGACATTATTTGAATAGAATCAAATCCGTCCTAGTATCCATTCTTTAAAAGTGTGGATATACGAGTCTTGTTCTTGTGTCCCAGACAACAATGCCACTTTTAAGTCTCATCTGATTAATTCAGTTAGAGCTATTTGTTTGTCATGTAATACACTTGAGATTCATTTATATTCAAAATATAAATACTGTTATTCACATCTAATGTGTTTATCTCAATATTATCTTTATAAAATAAAACACTTAGTGTTCTAGAATATAAAGGTATACCCGCAACGGGTTAAACTTAGATATAGAGATAATGTTTCTAGTCAAACTAATACATTATAACAGTTTCCTAATTTAAGTACACAACCGAAGGGTAGTTCCTAAACTTAGGTTTCTACGGTTAAAACAGTGACTCTCGTCCTATTTTCGACTCATAGGTCGATCTCAACTGAAGCCAGTCTCATGCTTATCAGCAGATTCTGTACATCAGTACATATATTTGTACCATATCTAGTATCAAAAATCCAATTTTGAAACTAATAGCGAACATGTTTATGACAAACATATCTGAAGCCGGAGCTTTGCCCTGCCTTCACTTCCATCATGTCTGCCTTGTCCATACGATAGTCACGCATCCAGTGACCCCTTTTGCCACAGTTTAGGCAGACATCTTGGGATATATCTGTAGGCATTGCATTTTTGCATGTGAAACCCGATGATGAGTCTCATTTGGAGGCACTATCTTTTAAGTCGCGGAAGCCGCGGGAAACGGACATCGGAAGGGAAGAGTCAAAAATTGACGTTTTGTTGGATTTAGTTCACGTGTTTAGCTTCGGGTTCGCTTGTTAGACCTCCGTTTTAAAAATTATGCTCGACCCAAAAAAAAACCCGCAAACCTTTTAATCTTAGCCCAAACCCACTCATTTAGCCAACACAACACATAACCCACCATCACCAGGCCCACATGCCCAAGCCCACTTAAGACACATCCAAATTAATTAAATATATATTTAACACATGTGTAATTAAATAAAAAAATAAAATCTAATAATCACCTACCAAAATAATAAAAATACTTACAAAAATTAAAGAAATTGCATGCCTAATTAAGATAAATCAAATATATTGTATTCCTAACTTAACAAATATCATGCCTAATTAAAATCAATCATAACAAATTAAATATTCAACCTT
The DNA here is from genome assembly GCA_019454045.1 of Zanthoxylum bungeanum. Lineage (NCBI taxonomy): Eukaryota > Viridiplantae > Streptophyta > Magnoliopsida > Sapindales > Rutaceae > Zanthoxylum > Zanthoxylum bungeanum. The sequence continues at coordinate 34,989 of SKCR01033886.1, read as the reverse complement.
CCTAATTCACCAAAATTTGTCCCCCCAATCAATCAAATCCTTTCCTTGTTTGACACTAAATCATATCCTAATTGAATGCAGCAAATCCCTTCCTGTCAAGCAAGGATAAACCATAGCCCTTGTCTATATAAACAACACTTTTCCAAGCCATCCTCCTCTCCTGGCACTGAGCTCTCTTGACAATTCCCACTCATTATCAAATAAGCCAACAGCCTCTGCCTCTTCACACACATTGCCTATTCACTTCACACCACCCTCAGCCATTCACGCTAAAATACACAACACTCACGCAGACCTGCTGCCCTCATGCCCAACTTCACGTAACTTAGCCAGGTGCTCACGCCAAATCAAGCCACACTTTCCAGGCCTCACGTATCAACCTTCACACGCTGCCACCTAGCCACACTCACATTTGCCCTCTCGCTGCACCTTCGTGAATCAGCCATATGCGAAACCCTTCAACACACAGCAACTTCACTCCAGCATCCATATTGCTCACGCAACATCCCTAAAGCCATCTCTCCACACAAACAGCAGCCTCATTTCACTGACCGACACAGCCGATTCAAACAATAAACCCTTAGCCGATCCCAAAATAACAAACAACCTGCCATTCTAAACTGTGAAATAAACCACCCCAAAAATAGTAACTAAAAACTACACCTTAAACCCCTTAAACAACCGAAAAACAACAGCCCATGGACCTCTAAAAAACGAAAAAATAGTAGCTTTGAAGACCTGAAACAGTAAGCAGAAAATACAGAGAAAACAACAGCAAAACAGAGGTCAAACATCAAGCAAAACAGCAAAACATTGAGCTAAGACGCTAAACCAGTGAACCGGAGAAGTTAAGGAGCTTTAACCCTTCCGATCTCCGTGAAACGTAAGTCGAAAGTCGGCAAAAAAGGTTAGACCTGAGGGTATTTTCACACTTGTTCTCAGTTTTATCTTTATTATTTATTGAGTTTGTTCGCATGATTACTATATTAAAATGCATGTTGTGGCCCTTGAGTAGATAAATATGCATATATTGTAAAATGATGTATGTTGTGGCCCTTGAATAAAATGAAAAATGTGTCGCCTCTCGTGGTATATAGGATGGAAACCCAGACATAAATTTCATAGCCGATTCTGAATGGACGGTAGTATGATCTGTACTCGGGATACAACTCCACGTACCACTTGAGTAAACGGCGCATATTTTGTTTTATGTTGTTTTGATTTGTTTGTCATTCGTTACTTGATTTCCGCATGTTATTTGTTTATGTAATGACGTGATCGAGCACATGGGCTTAGTAAGTTGGATTAAAGGTCCCCTATTTTGAGGGGTTAAAATCCTTTACCACGATGTTTTGCCGCGCCGATTGATGTATATTCGGTTGAATGTAAGATGTGTTCAATCAGGTATACGAAGTCCGATATTATGTCTTTATTGTTTATATATATGATGTGATCGAGCGTATGGGCTTTGTAAGTTGGATTAAAGGTCCCCTATTTTGAGGGTTTAAAACCCTTTACCACGATGCTTTGCCGCGCCGATTGATGTATATTCGGTTGAATGTAAGATGTGTTCAATCGGGTATACGAAGCCGATATTATTGTCTTTATTTTTATATGCATTATGTGATCGAGCGCATGGGCTTAGTAAGTTGGATTAAAGGTCCCCTATTTTGAGGGGTTAAAATCCTTTACCACGATGCTTTGCCGCGCCGGTTGTTTCGGTTGAATGTAAGATGTGTTCAATCGGGTATACGAAGTTCCATATAGTTATCTTTATCTTTGTACGCATTGTAATGAAAAGTGCATGCGCTTATTGTGTTGGACTAAAAGGTTCTCCATTTGGGGGAAAGAAAGCCTAAAAGGCTACCTTTACCATGATATTTGCCGCGTCTTTCATCTATTGATTGCATCTTCTATCCTTGTCTTGACTCGATCTATTATCATTTGTGTAGCCATGTTATGATAGCATTTGGGCATTATTTCTCGTGGTATATAGGATGGAAACCCGGACATAAATTTCATAGCCGATTCCGAATGGACGGTAGTATGATCTGTACTCGGGATACAATTCCATGTACCACTTGGAAAAAAGGACCCACGCATGTGTTCGTGTCAATTCTAGATATCTTTTCTGCATCACATCACGACATGTCTATTTTAGCATATAATTGTCTTTTTTTACCTTATGCATTTGTATTACCTCTTTAGTTATCTATTTCTATTATGCGCTTAAGTTTCTTTCCTTAATATGCATGCTTGTATGAATGTTATTTGTTTGCGCTTCTGTGACTACCAATGTGAAATTGTATGCCTTCCGTATGCCAATTTATCTTTATGCAAATAGGTTGTATGCAAATTTGGACATAGATTGTATGCAAATAGGTTGTATGCAAATATGAAGATGTGTACATATGCACTTGGATGAATTTTTGATTTATGCATGTGAAATAGAATACCCTTGGGAATGTATGTTGCTAGATTCGATTAAATTATTGCACAAATCATTTTATTACAAGTGGCATAAGTAAGGGACCATTCTGAACCCAACGGTTGAGGTCTTCCCTTGCGAGGGGTGAGTGCGGCCTTAAATCCTTATCCCGGTTCACACCGGGTGGCGACTCCATTATTCTCCGGTTTAGTTCCCCGCGGACTACTCCGTACTCCCAACCGGGCCGCGATCCCAGAACAGTATGCGTCACCCAGTTTGTGTTCCCATAATGTTATTTGTCTTCCTAGAAGACTGAGATGATTTTGCCTTTGCCCATTTTAGAAGCTCTGGCTTTGCTTCCTTGAGCATAGCCATCAACTCTCCAAGAGTTTACTCTTGGTTCATAATGAACCTGCCCCAGCTTTCAGGTAGAGACTATAAGATCAAATCTTTGGTAGTCACGGCCACGTAGGTAATGCCCAACTAACCTAGCTAATCGATGTCAGCAATCTTCCGCGACACCTAGTGCTCGAAAGATGTACCCTCTGACATACACGAGTGAAAGAGCTTCTTTTGCATTTTGTACTTCTAAAATCTAATAATAGATCTATGAAGATCTTTAATTTCATAATCATGGTACAATGATCTAATCCTTAATTTTGACAACGGAATTAAAGAGTCATTGCGGTAAGCATAAAGGATTGAACACTAAAGTTATCATCACCATGAGTCTTCCAAAACTCATGCTCAACTATTTTCTCAACTCCGGGCTTAGGCCCAAGAGGTTGCTCTATCAAATAGAGTAACTTCTTAGTTTCCAAGACTATCCTGAAGTTTCATTCCCAATCTGAAAATTAGAGCCGTTTAAAGACATTTTCACCCAGGATTATGTTCTAAACGCTAATCTTTCAGTTATCTTGATTGCTATAGTCAAACTATTCAATCAACGATTTCGGGTACTATTGAATATAATGATTACTATAGTCTAACTATATAATCAACTATAATTTGATTGGTTAAATCAAAATATATTGATTACTATAATCCAATTATATAATCAACTATAAATGAAATAGTTTGAATACAGTCTAACTGTTTAAGTTAAAACAACAATTAAATATTAGTCCAACTAATATATATTTAAATTAATGACGAAAAATGAAATGAGCGCGTATTGGCAAGTATCTATGATAACACACAACCTTGACTTTGGCCAAAAAGCTCTATGATATTTAACTAGGTAGATCTCTAAGATCAATTGGATCTCATCCAATTCCTAGATCCAGTAGGTGGACATCCAAATCCGAAACATATATCTTATATATGCCAATATATCCGATATATTCCCTAACCTTTTTCCTCTGAATCAACTAAGCTTTGGCTTTGGCACAACAAGCTTAATGATTCCAGTTAAGCGGGACCCATTGACTTTGGAAAGCTTCGTAATCGATGTCGATGGACAAGAAGTGATCTTGACTTTGGCAAAAAATCACAACTTGGACAAGACATATGATATGGAACAAAGCCTTCATGATTCAAACACATCCGCGATGGACAAAGGTCTTGACTTTGGCCAACAAACTAGTGTCAATCTTGGATCTGAGAATGAATCATTCAATGGAAGGAAAACGCTTAATATTTATTGAGGGTTTTTCACGTAATTGGCAACCAATTAATTATCTTTGATTAGGTCTCATCATACACACTTAAATATGCATTCTAAAAGCATAATAAGGCGCGATAAAAAAATTAATAATGATATGCGGATGGATATTTAAAAAATTTTGTTCCTAGAACAAATCTCTCCATTTCCTCTCTCCCGCTAGCACAAATCTTACTTCTACCAATTACATAACACTTCTAAAGAAACCTCATTTACATTGAGGGGAATAGGTGAGAAGGGAAATACAAAGAGTCAAGAGGTAATAGGCTGGACACGCAGGTCCAATTTAATAAATTCTAAATTTATTACAACAATTTCCAAAATTGCCCTCACACATCTAATATCCATCCGATATACATATTCATTACATCACATCCATGTATTCACACAAAGCATGTTATCAATCAATCTAATCCAATTAATTAATCTGAAATTAATGACCATCCAATGTTCAAACAACGATTTGATTTGCGCGAGTCCAACTCGTTTAAAGAATAAGTACTCAAAGTACGAATTCTTGAATTATATCAAACTATAATATTAAATCCAATTTAATTTGTATTCAATAGTAATTCTTTATTTATATCCAAATTAAATAATTACACTTTTTTTAATGTGCCTTTACTACTTAGATTCTAAATCTAATCTAACGGGTCTCAAAGCCTAATTAACATCCAATGTCAATTTAATTAAAGTCCAATGGGCTTCAATTAATTTATAAGGCATGAGCTTTGGCAACGAAAGGCCCAATAAGGAATCACACCATTTGCCAAAAATCAATTTAGGCCCATTAGGCCCAATTAAAATTTTAAAAGGCCCAATTAATTATATTTGGACTTTATGGAAATGATTTTAGCCCCATTGGATCCAACCAATTAACCTAAACCAAACTTGGCCCAACCAAGCCCATTAAGCCCAAATACAACTTTATAAGCCCAATTCCAAATTTAGCCCAACTAATTAAATTCCAATATTCCCAATATCACAATTCAATAAACTAAAGTGCATAGCCATAATTAATTATTCAAATTAACATTTCCAAAATACCAATTTACATAATTATCATGCTTTTTATTATCAATTTATGTCCAACACAAATGAAGCAAAATCAATCCCAACATGCTCTTAAGCTCTCGGCAATGGGGATAAAATTCACCGTAATTAATCCTAGATTAATTTTCTCTCTCTTATAATTAATCCCAGATTAATTATGTGCGAGTCATACGTCATCGGTGAATCTTTGGGAAGCGACCCATGAGATCCCTGGATATGTTGGCAGTAAATCCGGTCGTCGGACTATCCGAACACGTACGTACCTAGTACTACGTTTTTACCGATTTACAAGACATGGTTGGCTTCTAGCAAAGCACCGTACCTACCCAATTCTCCAGAAATATTCTTAAAGGAATATATAATATGTATCAGGCGTAGTATACATAGTATTGCGTATTGCGATCCAGTATCGGATGTCACGTGCTAGGCATGGGGCTGGAATTGTGTCTGCCTCGTACGAAGCACATATCGGATCTCTGTAACTAGTCTCTATAATCGGATAAACATGACCTAGTCATATTATCCCGATAGCTGCAGCATACAAGAGTACCCGTTCCTTATCCTACGTGACCATCATCTCCATATGACTGAAGTGATACTTCCATCTTGACACTCACACCCAATACACTATGATTCTCAATATACCCAGAAGAGGCATACACAGAACCTGTTAAAGCCCTGGACGACCAAAACCAAAGTATATTGATTGTCGTAAGTATTAGCGATGTAAGTCTCAGGTAAGACCAAAACACCTACCCTGATTCGGACTTCCATAGACACATAGTCATACTAACAATGGAATTCTGAGGGGTCTATCCAGAGCGAAGCTGTTTCCCTACCATCGGTAAACACAACCTCCTTTCACACTTGCATAAGTATCCAATACTTAAATATATGAGAACTATGTGTTTATGCTCCCACAACGCGCACAAGTGCAATACTAGTCTATTCTGCATTATCGATGTCCAATCTCGATAATAATACGACTAGGGATATTTAATGATTAAACCTTAGTGGATTAATAATGTCTTATATCTTATTAATCTGGAACTAATCATATGGACTTTTATCATTTATATATCCTGGTAATCCAATTACAAATGATAAAAGAGCAATTTCCTTTGTCACATAGTTAATTATACAACAACACCATGTTCTGTACAAATAATGATGTTATGGGTCATAATTGTCCAACAGTTTCCGATCATAGATTATCCACAGGAACTACGATCTTCTTCGAAGAGGAGACTAAGTGTCATCCAAATTCCAATAACAGTGAGTGGATACTCTCTTTTCCGGTTGATTTTTCATTTATGTTATTAATACATACTTATTTTCAGTAATTAGGGCGTTAGCCAAATTTGAATTTCTAATGCTATTGGAAAGGAAATGTTTTGAACAGTTTTGAGATTTTAAGCATGATTTCTATGTTGTCGGGGCATGGGGAAAACCCACTCCAATATGTAACTTGACACAGTTTGGAATTGATGGACAAGTGACATGTGTATATGTCGCCGTGGGTAGGTCAGTTAACCAGATTCATCTAGAATCCATATCCTCTCGGAATCCAAACTTGATATTGACCCAAAATGGACACCATCTGTAAGGGGACGAAAATAAAGCCATCTCGAGACGCTTTTGAATCTCACGTTTTCGGACTAACAACGGAGATCGCGGGATATACTGTCGTATATCCCTCTCCCACTCACTATTTTAAATTTAAGGTTTCTATTTTTAAAATGTATAATATTTTAATTTACTAGTGTGAATAATATTATGACGGCTAATCATAACTCTTATTTACACTAGTTTATCATTAGTGACCTAACCAATTTTAACTCTTAAAATTATTTCACTAATGTCTATTAGTCTCTACTAATTATTTTACTCTATTAAACTAATTTAATTGGAGTAGTATTATTGACCTATTATATTTTAACTTTTAAAATACTAGAATACTAATTAGTTTAAAATTTTGGAATCCTAAAATGGTCAATATTTTAATTAAACCATTTAATTAATCTAAGTGCACTATAAATCTAAAGGTACGTGGAATTGTGTCCCGAGTGCAGACCACATTACCGTCCATTCAGATTCGGTTATGGAATTTATATCCGGGTTTCCATCCTATATACCAATGGAATTTATGATGCACTTATTAAGCTCAATATATTAGAATTCAAATTTTAAACCTTAAAACCAATTAATCCAAATAATTATTTTTCCATGTGTATCATATTCTTATTTAAAAATTTTAAATCACATAAAATCATATTTCATGTCTATAATGATTATGCATCTAAAGCATGTTATTGCATGTGAAATGCAAGAGTAAGTACCCTGAGCTATATGACATGTTATTCAAACATTTCGAATTAAAAATAAAAAAAAAAAATTTGCATTGACCGGGCTCTTATTTTTCCTATATTAATATAATTAGTACAAAAATTTCCAAGGCAATCCATTGGTCTTCAAATCACGCTCCAAGGTGGTGTTGGCTCCTTTTGCGACTTTGGTGCTCCAAGTTACAACAATTGAAATTTTACATTGGAAAATTAAAATTACAACATTTGTAAACAATGGCCTTATGGCCTTACATCCCAAATCAAAACCAAGATAAAAATAAGAGCCAGAAAAATTTACAACCAATGCAAAATCCATTCATCACATGAATATTATTTTGCGCCTAATCATCTAAACATACTGATAAGTGCATGAAAGTGTACTTTGAACATCGCTAACTCGGCTTAATTATCATGCATGTAACTTAATTAGAGTTTATTTTGTACTTTGTTATTATGAAGCATTGGAACATGAAGAATGGAGCAAATACATATGTTTCAATACCAAACGGACACATCGGAAGCACGCGGGAGCATCGGAAACAGACGCGTAGAACCAGCGAAGAAATTCACTAGCGCCGCGGAACCTGCACACCTCCATACAAACATCCCGTAGCTTTGGCGCCACGACGCCAATTGCCAGTGCCGCAGCACCCCGGAAGACCCCAAAACCTGATTTTGATGTGTTTTATACGTATATGGACTCCGGAACTTCTCTATATAAACCCAACTTCATCCAAACCCTAAAGAGGAGGAGAAAATCAGAGAGATACAGAATAGAAACACACATTAAAGAGCCACAAACACAATTTCGAGAGAGAAGAACGAAGAACTTCAAGCCGACATGACGTTTCTCCGATCTATCCAGGCTATATCTCTCTTCTGCATGGAGAACTAATCTCCTAGGCAAAGTTATGGATGAACTCTTGTATTTAAGTTTTTATATTTATATTTTTGATTCCTAAAGTACTCTTAATCGTTTAATACAATTGATGTTTATTATTCTTTATTATCTTTCGATTTATGAATCCAGAAATTGTGTTTATTCAACTTGCATATAGATTCAGTCATGCTTTTTCTATGTGTGATTAGGAAACCCAGTTGTGACTGGTAAAGTTTTTTTATGAGTTGGTATTCTGGTGCAATATTGCATGAGGGTATATTATCGACGTTAGATAGGTCGTAACGATAACTTTGTGTGTTGTTAACATAGAGAAAGTAAATCATCGATTACCTTAGAATTTAATATGTGTAGAATTGAATATCTTCCGATTGTTGATTTGGGATGTGAACCTTCAATTGTGTAATAAAAATGAATCAATAACTGAATATAAGGAGTTGATACAAGAGGAATTCCTGACGCTTTGTTGTTTATCTCTAGTGATATTCTTCAATATATTTTCCATAGTTCTTAACTTATATTATCAATTCAATCTTTCTTTTCATTAAATTACTGCTAACATTTTGTTTAAGTAAATCAGTTCTTTTTAACCATCTCTTTGAGGAATCGACACCCCAACTATACTGCAATAATCGCGAGTACTTTTTGGGCATAATCAAAATTTGGTGCCGTTTCCTGGGAGACGGTTTACAAGCAAAAGAAGCAGGTTTGCTTGGTCAACAAAAAAAAAGCGGCAACTTCGTCCCATAATTATTTTTTTATTTTTTATTTATTTATTTTATCTATTTATTTTATTTCAATTTTAGTTTTAGTTTTGATTTTTAGTTTATTATTTTATTATTTTTATTTCTCGTGTTATTTGTGTTTAAGTGCATGCCTAGACTTAGAGATCGGTTGGGTAGATTTGTTAGAGTTGATGAGGAAGACTCAAACTTAGAAACTCTATTCGAAAACCTTTTTGTCACACCACCTACATCTAGCACACATAACATGGGTGAGTACGGGAGACCACCTATTAGGACTCTTGAAGAGTACCTCAATCCCACTTGCACTGCTACACCATCATGCATCATGTTTCCTCCTAATGCACCACATATAGATTTTAAGTCTGGAATGATACAGTATCTCCCAACCTTTCATAGTTTGGAGAACGAGAATCCTTATGTGCACATTAGAGAGTTTGAAGAGGTTGTATCAACTTTCCATGACTGGTTTGGAACCATTGACACAATTAGACTTAAGTTCTTCTTCTTTGTCCTTAAGGATAAAGTTAAAAGTTTTTTTCATTCTCTAAGACCTCGGTCAATAGGATCATAGGGCGAGATGACACATACATTCTTTAATAAATACTTCCCACACCATAAGACAAATGCCTTGAAAAGAAAAATATATACATTCTCCCAAAAAGACGGTGAAACCCTTTATCAAACTTGGGAGAGGTTTAAAGAGATGTTAGCTAGTTTTCCTCACCATGGATATGAGAGTTGGCGCTTAGTGAGCTATTTTTATTACGGTTTAACCCCTAGAGAGCGTCAATTCGTGAAGACAATGTGCAATGGTGAGTTCATCCGAAAGGACCCTGATGAGGCATTAGAGTACTTAAATTACATAACTGAGAAATCTCACACATGGACTGGACCTAATGCCATAGATATCACAGATAAGACACACCTCACTTCTTCTAGCAGAGGCATACACCACTTTAGGGAAGAAGATAGTCTTAAGGCACAAGTTGAGCTATTGATTAGAGAGTTAAGAGCCTAAAAAGCTAGAGATAGCAAGACTATACATGCAGTACCCCAGTTAGAACCTCAAAGGGTATGATTTGTGTGTAAGGGAACTATGTTGGGGTTTTGGGCGAAGGGCGCGGCGGAAGCGCGGTTCGAGCGAAATTGTAATTTAATACTTTTTTAAATTACCGAATAAATTATTCAATATCTAATATGAATAATTTATTCATACTTCACCTAAACCTATTTATTCGATATCAAATAACGATATAAATATAAAAAGAAACTTCGAGAAACTTTTACGAAATACGTTTTTTCCGCAAAATGACGCAAAACACATTTTTGACCGAACCGACCACCCAACACTTATGGGGACTGCCCAGGTCAGCCCTAATAGTGTTAGGGCATTTCATGGGCTGCCCAACAGTGACGAACTCACTTTTTGGACAGCCATCACCCGGTTGGCTCAAAAGTCACTCGGTAACGCCGTTTTTGGCCGTTTTCGCTTATTTCAACTCCGAAACACCTGCAATTTTTCCAACTCCCAAAACACATCCAATAAATTCATAACACATTTATTTCATCACAAAATTTCCAGTTTGCACATATCTGATCTAGAACCGAAAATTAAGATTGTTCATGCTTTAAATCCAATTTTTCAATATTAATCAAATTAATCTCAGCACCAATTAAAGTCACCACATATGAATCACCCAAGAATAATTATAGGCATTACAAGAGTGGTCATAACACTTTAGAATGGAAACATGTCATCAAATGAACAAATTGGATCAATATTACCATAATATCATCCAAATACACTTCACACATGCACTTCACTTCCAATTCCATCATCCAACACCAAAAGCCCCAATTTTAACAAGTAAAGAAAATCCAAAAACTATTCTAGGATCACAAGAACAAGAAAAAAAATTTATAAGCTCAAGAGCATAAGAATTACCTTTAATTCTCCTTTTTTCCTAAGCTTTTTTTTCTTGTGTTTTCTTCACTTTTTTAGCTTGAATCATCAAGCAACTTTTGAAACCCATTTCTAAGGAGGCTCTCGGCAATGGAAAATTGTGATAGAAAAAGAAACAAAATTTTTTAATTTAAATACTAAGTTGCCAAATTTTTAGGGCTATTTAGGTCAATTTGGAAATTTAATCAAATTAAATTAATACTAAGCTTTTTGGTAACCAATCAAATTGACACACATTTAGCTTAATAAATTCATGCCATGTGTTCAAATAATATTTGGACAAATTTCATAAGATTTATGGAAAAAATTTAATTAATTAATTATTCAAATATTTATTAATTAAATATCCAAATAATCAATTAATATAATTATTATTATATCTGTATTTTTATTTACAATAAATAACAAAAACATATATTTATGGCATGTGTCAAAATCTCATTTGACGATTAATTAATGTGTATTTAATCGTATTATGTATCAAATATAAATACACAGTAATTATGATTGACTAAAATTGCCCCTATGCATGTGTTATCATTTAACCGATTACACGACTCGAATTAACTCACTTAATGCGATGAAATATTATGAATAATATGTTTTATTCATATCGCGTTGCCCAAGTGCTCAACGAGTACACTTCATATTGTGGGACTTTCTAAGTTTAGGTTTATCCGTCCCGAAATCTAATTTCGTGTCCATAATCCACCCACTCATGAATTATTACGACCATGGATAATCTTGTTAAACTATGCAAGCCGAGGTCATTGCATACGTATAATCCCTCTGTCACAAGTTATCCATATTATACCTGGGGTATAGATAAAAACGTCAAACCCGTTCGGTATAATATAGTCGACTTTCAATTTACGATCTCTAAATAACACTCGAAACTGATTTCCGAAGTTATACCACGGCCATGGATTTATTGGATCGCAAACACGTGAGGATGCCTATGCCCTGTACATAGGACTGACGGATCCTATCTTGATACGCACTAGATATCATGAGCATCAGTCCACACCCAACGAACAGGCGGAGGTCTGATCATGAATAGATCGGTGACGTGAATATCATCAAAATGTGGAGGATAACTCATATCTCAAGTCGGAGGACCACTATGCTCGCTCAACTCGAGAAAATTTCTATTGACGTTGGTGTACCATCTATTGGGAAATCTTCAGTGAGTTATTCAATGTCTTATCAAATAAACACCTACATGTCTATACGAGTCTCCCGAGATTCATGGTTTAGTGGGATAAACCATCGAACCAAGTCACAATATACGACATGTATTGGTCTCAACGGATTTTACTAACCGACCCGTGTTAGTAAATCTTGACCATGAACTTTATTTAAGGATATACATCTTATAGTGCGCTTCCCAATGTCAATTACAACGTAGATTGTAACTGCGCGCTATTTTGTAAATCCTAGGGTCTTTGTCTAATATACACGTATCACTAAACCAGATTTAGTTTCGATCTAATCATAATCAGATATCTTATCGGAATTAGATCGAATAAGTGTATAAAAGACAAGGGTGCTACCATTAAATTAGTAATATTATGGAAAATAGAATTGCTCGAATTTATGAATCGGACATAAATACTATCTGCATTGGCACTCGAGGTACCAACCCTAACAAAGTGACCATCTGGTCCAAGAGTGTCTTGTATATGGTGAGATGAGGGAAACATATGAGGAACAGTGCAATACCTTAGGGATGTACAAGAAGCCTTATGCATCTTATTTCGACATTTATAATCCTGGTTGGATGAACCACCCAAATCTTAGTTGGAAACATGAGTCTTATTAGCCTACCCAAACACCACAAACCAAAGGTTACAATGTCCCCCAGTATCATACATCTGCCGTTCCTAGGAATTCCTTAAAGGATACTGTGCAAGCATTTGTAGAGGCCAAGAGCAAAACCAATCAAAGGTTTGAGTCACAGATAGCTCAAGTAGCTGAAAACAATAAGGAGATTAAGAGTCAAGTCTCTAAGTTGACGAATGCCCTGAGTGTGCAAGAACAAGGAAAATCTCATCTCAGGCTCAACCAAATCCACAAGGGCAACGCATGGCATAGGCTGATCATGAGGTATCCAGTGTAAGAGGTGTTAATGCCATAATCACTAGGAGTGGTAATGAGGTAGGCTTGCAAGACACTTCCAACACTGCAGGAGCCAGTAAGGATAATAATGAAAATACCCCTCAGGCAGATCAAGAGACACATTTCCCATTTAGAGTACCATTTCCTCAAGCACTTAGGCCCACAGCGAGAGCTCCAGACCCAAATGGTGAGATCCTAGAACATCTTAAGCAGGTAAAAATTAACCTTTCTTTGGTACATGTGATTAAATAAGTTCCCACTTATGCGAAGGTTTTGAAGGATCTATGCACCGTGAAGAGGAAACATAATGTAAAGAAAACTGCATTCCTAACTGAGCAAGCTAGTGCAGTAATTGAACAGAGAACTCCACCAAAATACAAAGATCTAGGATGTCCCACCATTACATGCCACATTGGTATTTATGAGTTTGGTCAGGATTTTTTAGATTTAGGTGCTAGTGTTAATCTCATGTCATACTCTATCTATAAGCAGTTAGGACTTGGAGATATCAAACCTACATCTGTGGTTTTACAGTTAGCTGATCGCTCTACCAGAACACCACGGGGGGTAGTTGATGATGTTTTAGTTCAAGTCGATAACTTCTATTACCCCGTTGATTTCCTAATCTTAGATACTCAGTCTGGGGTTAACACTGAGTCAAAAATTCCATTAATCTTAGGTAGACCTTTCCTTGCTACTGTTGGACAATTATGACCCATAGCATCACTATTTGTACAGATTATGGTGTTGTTGTACAAATTAACTATGTGACAAAGGAAATTTCCCTGTTACATTTGTAATTGGATTACCTAGATGTATAAATGATAAAAGGTCCATATGATTAGTTCCGAATTGAGATGATATGAGACAGTATCAATCCACGAAGGTTTAATCATTAAATATCCCTAGTCGTAGTATTATCGAGATTGGACATCGATAATATGGAATAGACTTGTATTACACTTGTACGCGTTGTGGGAGCATAACAGCATAGTTCTCATATATTTGGGTATAAGATACTCATGCAAGTGTAATAGGAGGTTGTGTTTACCGATGGTACAGAAACAGCTTCTCTCTGGATAGACCCCTCGGAATTCCATTGGTAGTATGACTATGTGTCTATGGAAGTCCGAATCAGGGTAGGTGTATTTGGTCTTAACCTGAGACTTGCACCGCTAATACTTGCGACAATCAATATACTTTGGTTTTGGTCTTCCAAGGCTTTAACAGGTTCTGTGTAGGCCTCTTCTGGGTATATTGAGAATCGTAGTGTATTGGGTGTGATGTCAAGACGAAAGTATCACTCTAGTCAGAGTGGAGATGATGATCACGTAGGATACGGAACTGGTTCTCTTTTGTACTGCAGTCATCGGGATAATATGACTAGGTCATGATTATCCGATTATAGAGACTAGTTACCAGAGATTTGATATGTGCTTCGTACGGGGCAGACACAATTCCAGCCCCAGGCCTAGCACGTGACATCCGATACTGGATCGTAATACGCAATACTACGTATACTACGCCTGATATAAATCACATATTCCTTTAAGAATATTTCTGGAAAATTGGGTAGGCACGGTACTTTGCTAGAAGCCAACCATATCTTGTAAATCGGTAAAAACGCAGTACTAGGTACGTACGTGATCGGATAGTCCGACGATCGGATTTACTGCCAACATATCCGGGGATCTCATGGTTTGCTTCCCAAAAATTCACCGATGACGTATGACTCGCACATAATTAATCTGGGATTAATTATAAGAGAGAGAAAATTAATCTGGGATTAATTGCGGAGATATGTTATCTCGGATAAAAATTAATTAAAGAGAGAGAACTATTAATTTGAAATTAATCGATAAAATAATATATTCGATATATTATACGAAATTGGATTTCGACGCGGAATTAAAATTAGATTTTAATTCGGGCGAACGAGTTAATTTAGAATTAATTCGCTAGCGACGTGAATAATAATTTTGCTAGGCATAATTATTTAATTAAATTTGATTTAATTATGTCGCAACGGAAAATTCGTTAATTCGGAATTAGCGAACCCGAGCCCGGGAGTGTTTGCGGGCCCACTCGCATTTCAAATTCAAGTGCGGCCCACAAGTCACATCAAGCGTCAAATCTTTAGTCATTCAAGTGATATAAAGTCACATCACTTTGAGAGATGTGATGGTTGTCACCTTTTTGGTGATGGAAGTGGTTGAGAGTAATTATTACTCTTTTCCGTCCAATTTACTTTTGGAAAGCAAATACCTAAAAGACTTTTGACTTTGGATTTTTTGGTATTAGGTTTTTGGAAAACCAAATACACAACACACACTCTCCTCTCTCTCTCTCACACATCGGCCAAGGGCCATTTTCTTTCTTTCTTGGCAAGGCCGAATATAACAAAGAGGGAATGGAAAATTTGTGGCAAATTTTCCAATGCTAGCACATAAAGAGTCATCCAAAGGTGATAGGGAAACCCACCCATGGGCATGGAATCACCATTTTCAAAGCTTGGAGCTTGGAGAATCAATGGAGGGCATGACCGAAAATTTGGAGCACAAATTGGAGCCCAATGCCGAGAGCTTCAATGGAGCAACAAAATGCTTGTGTTCATCGCATCCAAAATCGATCAAAGTGAGTATGCTTCTGTCATTCTTCTTTGAGTATTCACACATGTTGCATTGCTTGAATCAATCTTGGGACTAACCTAGAAACCCAACAATGGTATCTTGAGCCATTTTGAGCATGAAATTGAAATTAGGGTAAAATTGATTTGAGCATGTTTGGATGAAATTATTTGTTTGAATATGCTTCAAATGAGAACATAGTGTTATGCATGATCAATTTGATGAAAATTGAGTTGGATCAAATTTTCCCCAATTACTTGGCTTGGCCGAAACTTGGAGGTGCCATAATTTCATGGTAATTTTTGATTTTGATCATTGGATGAGTTGAAATCATTTGGGAATTGTTGATTTAGGATTTAATTGGATTGAATTCGGAATCGGACATAAAACCCCTAAAATGTCGTGACTATGTAGCATGGAAAATGATTGATTTTTTGATTCAATTGTGTTGGACATAAGTTGATGATGATAAGCATAATTAATTGAGTAAATTGTGGTGTTTTGAAATGTTAATTTGGTGAATTAATTATGGCTATACACTTTGGTTAATTTAACTATGAAATTTGGAATTTTGTAATTTAATTAATTGGGCTTATTTTGGAATTGAGCTTGAAAAGTTGTATTTGGGCTTAATGGGCTTGGTTGGGCCAAGTTTGGTTTAGGCTAATTGGTTGGATCCAATTGGGCCCAAAACCATATCCATAAAGTCCAATATAATTAATGGACCTTTAATTTTAATTGGGCCTAATGGGCCTAAATTGGTTTCTCTTGGCAAATAAGGGTGATTCCTTAAATGGGCTTTGGTATTTGGGTTGACCCATATTGACCAAAAGTCCATGCCTTATGAAATTAATTAAAAGCCCATTGGACTTTAATTAATTGACATTGGATGTTAATTGGGCTTTGAGACCCGTAATGATTAGATTTAGAATCTAAGTCGTAAAGGTTCGTTAATAAAGTGTATTATTTAATTTAGAATTAAATATAGAATTAGTATTAAATACATATTAAATTGGATTTATTTGTAGTTAATATAATTCAAGAATTCGTACTTTGAGTACTTATTCTTAAAACGAGTCGGACTCGTGCAAAATCAAATCGTTGTTTGAACATTGGATGGTCATTAATTTTCAGATTAATTAATTGGATTAGAATGATTGAAAATTCTTGTGTGAATACATGGATGCAATGTATGAATAATGTATATCGGATGGATATTAGATGGGTGAGAGCAATTTTGGAAATTGTTGTAATAAATTTAGAATTTATTAAATTGGACCTGCGTGTCCAGCCTATTACCTCTTTACTCTTTGTATTTCTCTTCTCACCTATTCCCCTCAATGTAATGAGGTTTCTTTAGAAGTGTTATGTAATTGGGTAGAAGTAATACTTGTGCTAGCGGGAGAGAGGAAATGGAGAGATTTGTTCTAGGAACAATGTGTTTTAATATCCATCCGCATATCATTATTAATTTATTTACGCGTCTTATTATGCTTTTAGAATGCATATTTAAGGGTGTATGATGATGAAACCTTAACAGGTAATTAATTGGTTGCCAATTACGCGAAAAAATCCTCAACACATATTAAGCATTTTTCCTTCCATTGAGTGATTCTTACTCAAGATCCAAGATTGGCACTGGTTTGTTGGCCAAAGTCAAGACCTTTGTCCGTCGCGGATGTGTTTAAATCATGAAGGTTTTGTTACATATCGGTGTCTTGTCCAAGTTGTGATTTGTTGGCCAAAGTCAAGATCACTTCTTGTCCATCGACATCGATTACGAAGCTTTCCAAGGTCAATGGGTTCCGCTTAACTGGGATCATTAAGTTTGTTGTGCCAAAGCCAAGGCTTAATTGATTCAGAGGAAAAAGGTTAGGGTATATATTGGATATATTGGCATATATAAGATATATGTTTCGGACTTGGATGTCCACCTACTGGATCTATGAATTGGATGGGATCCAATTGATCTTAGAGATCTACCTAGTTAATTATCATACAATTTGTTGGCCAAAATTAAGATTGTATGTTATTTAACGGGATCCTAGCCCACTAGGAAACAAGGTTTCCCAAGTATTCCACAGAGGGTTAGAGTCTCGCCGAAAAATAGTGGAGGCAAGTATTAAATTTACAATATTCGTTTAGTTACTTGCCACATACGCGCTCATTTCAAATTTTTCGTCAAATAAATTATATATTAGTTGGACTAATATTTAATCATTGTTTTAATTAAACAGTTGGACTGTATTCAAACTATTTCAATTAATAGTTGATTTTATAATTGGATTATAGTAATCAATATAATTGAATTTAACCAATTAAATTATAGTTGATTATATAGTTAGACTATAGTAATCATTATAATAAATAGTACCTAAAATCGTTGATTCGATAGTTGGACTATTGGAATCAAGATAATTGAAAGATTAGCGTTTAAAACATAATCCTGGGTGAAAATATTTTTAAACGGCTTTAATTTTCAAATTGGGAATAAAACCTCAGGATAGTCCTGGAAACTGAGAAGTTATTCTATTTGATAGAACAACTTCTTGGGCCTAAGCCCGGAGTTGAGTAAATAGTAGAGCATGATCTTTGGAAGATTCATGTGATGATAACTTTAGTGCTTAATCCATTATGCTTGCCAATAGACTCCTTAATTTCTTAATCAGAACTAAGGATTAGATCCTTATAGTATGATAATGAAATGAAGGAACTTTATAGATATATCCTTAGATCTTAGAAGTACTAAATTTGAATAGTAAACTCTTGGAGAGTTAATGGCTATGCTCAAGAGACAAAGTCAAAGTTTGCAATAAGGCGAGAAGCGCAAGGCGCATCTTATTTCGACATTCTAGAAGGCCAAGGCTTGGTCGAAGGCTTATGGGGTGTGAAAAATGGGCAAAGGCAAAATCATCATAGTCTTCTAGGAAGACAAAGGACATATCCCAAGATGTATGCCTAAACTGTGGCAAACAGGGTCACTGGAAGAGTGACTGCCGTATGAACAAGGCAGACATGAAGGAACTAAAGAGGGGCAAGGCTCCGGCTTCAACCATGTTTGTTGTAAATATGTTCGCTATTAGTTTCAAAATTGGATTTTGATACTAAATGTGGTACATAAATATGTACTGGTGTGCAGAATCTGCTCATAAGCAGGATACTGACTTCAGTTGAGATTAATCTGTGAATCAGAAATGAGACGAAAGTCGCTGTTTTAACCGTAGAAACCTAAGTTTAGGAACTACCCTTCGGGGTATGTACTTAAATTAGGAAACTGTTATAATGTAACTAGTTTGACTAGAAACATTATCTCTATATCAGGGTTTAACCCGTTGCTGGTATACATTTATATTCTAGAACACTAAAGTGTTTTATTTTATATAGATGATATTGAGATAAACACATTAGATGTGAATAACATATTTTTTTTAATGATATAAAAAATCTCAATATACATATCAACATATGACATGACAAACAAATAGCTCAAACTGAATTAATCAGTTAAGACTTATAAGTGGCATTATTGTCTAGGACACATTAAACAAGACTCGTATATCCACACTTTTGAAGAGTGGATACTAGGACGAATTTGATTCTATTCAAATGATGTCTACGAATCTAATTTATTAGGCAAAGTGCCTAAAACACCTTTTACTTGGTAAAATTGAAAGTGCCACCGATCTGTTAGCCCTCATTCATAGTGACGTAAGTGGGCCCATATCTAGCTAGGCTAGAGGTGGATATGAATATTTCATGACCTTTACGGATGTGGCATCGCGATATGGTTATGTGTTTCTTTAGAAACACGAATCGAAAAATTTTTGATTAATTCAAAGAGTTTCGACATGAAGTGTAAAAAACGATCGGCTAAAGTATTAAACACCATGATTGGACCATGATGAAAATACTTAAGCAATAAGTTTCTCGAATACTTGAAATAGTATAGTATTCTTTCAGTGATGACTCCTCCTGGAACACGTCTATTTGACGGTGTGTCCGAACGGAGAAACCGAATTTTGTTAGACATGATAAGGGTAATCATGAGTCACTCTGAGCTACCATTTCCTTCAAGAGATACGCATTAAACAGTGCAAAACTTATTTTGAATAAGGTTCCAAAAAAATCTTTTTGACAGATTTCATATTAGATATGAACAGGAAAGAAACCGGGTTTATCATTCCTGAAGATTTGGGAATGCTGGTCATATGTTTGGATGATACCAAACTAAAACCCAAATCGGATAAGTGCCAATTATAGGTTATCCTAGGGAAACCAAAGTATAGAACTTATATAACTCATAAGAGAACAATGTAATTGTTGCTTGCCATGCGATTTTCCTAAGAAGAATACCTATATGTAGTGGTAAGTGGGAGGAAAGTAAACCTCGATGAAAATCGGAGTAATACTGTTCCAGGCACCGATTCCTTAATGGAACACAAATAGTTCATCAGGGATGAGACTATACCAATAATCTTCAAATACACAAGAACCAACGAAAGTCGGAGAGAGTCAGAAAACAACCTGGGAGGTATGGGTTTCTGATCTCACCTCGTTAAGATGTCAATCTTATGAGGAATACGAACTGACTACGTATGAGGAAGTGATACAAGGTATCGACTCCCTATTATGGCAAAGTGCCATGATATCCGAAATGGATTCCATGTATACCAACTAAGTTTGGATACTAGTTGTTGTACCGAAGGCATTGTGCCTAATGGTACTATATAAGTCTTCAAGGAAGACATATATGGAACGCAACATACCAACGTACAAAGCTAGGCTTGTAGCGAAAAGGTATCGTTATCAACATTGTGTCGATTACGACGAAACCTTTTACTTGTCGCCATGGTTAAATCCATTCAGATAATGCTTGCTGATGCTGCATGTTTCATTTATGAAATATGACAGCTGAACGTCAAAATCGCTTTCCTTAAATGGAAACCTTTTGAGGATGTTTACAACATCCAGACAGTTTTTTCGTACCAAACGAGCAAACAAGGTTTGCAAGTTATTCGATCCATTTATGGATTGAAGCAAGCATTGCGTTCTTGGAATTATCGTTTTGATGTAATCATAATGGTGTATGATTTGATTCAAAACGAAAATGATTCTTGTGCATATAAGGAGGTTAGTGGGAGCGCACTGACAGTGATTGTCCTAAATAACTATGTGACAAAAGAAATTGCCCTGTTATCATTTGTAATTGGATTACCAAGATGTATAAATGATAAAAGGTCTATATGATTAGTTCCGAATTGAGATGATATGAGACAGTATCAATCCACGAAGGTTTAATCATTAAATATCTCTAGTCGTAGTATTATCGAGATTGGACATCGATAATGCGGATAGACTAGTATTACACTTGTGCGTGTTGTGGGAGCATAACGACATAGTTCTCATATATTTGGGTATAGTATACTCATGCAAGTGTAATAGGAGGTTGTGTTTACCGATGGTACGGAAACAGCTTCTCTCTGGATAAACCCATCGGAATTCCATTGGTAGTATGACTATGTGTCTATGGAAGTCCGAATCAGGGTAGGTGTATTTGGTCTTAACCTGAGACTTGCACCGCTAATACTTGCGACAATCAATATACTTTGGTTTTGGTCGTCCAAGGCTTTAACAGGTTCTGTGTACGCCTCTTCTGGGTATATTGAGAATAGTAGTGTATTGGGTGTGATGTCAAGACGGAAGTATATAGTGGAGATGATGATCACGTAGGATACGGAACTGGTTCTCTTTTGTACTGCAGTCATCGGGATAATATGACTAGGTCATGATTATCCGATTATAGAGACTAGTTACTAGAGATCTGATATATGCTTCGTACGGGACAGACACAATTCCAGCCCCATGCCTAGCACGTGACATCTGATACTGGATCGTAATACGCAATACTACGTATACTACGCCTGATATAGATCACATATTCCTTTAAGAATATTTCTGGAGAATTGGGTAGGCACGAAGATTTGCTAGAAGCCAACCATATCTTGTAAATCGGTAAAAACGTAGTACTAGGTACGTACGTGATCGGATAGTCCGACGACCGGATTTACTGCCAACATATCCGGGGATCTCATTGGTCGCTTCCCGAAGATTCACCGATGACGTATGACTCGCACATAATTAATCTGGGATTAATTATAAGAGAGAGAAAATTAATATGGGATTAATTGCGAAGATATTTTATCTGGGATAAAATATTAATTAAAGAGAGAGAACGATTAATTTGGAATTAATCGATAAAATAATATATTCGATATATTATACGAAATTAGATTTCGACGCGGAATTAAAATTAGATTTTAATTCGGCCGAACGAGTTAATTTAGAATTAATTCGCTAGCGACGTGAATAATAATTTTACTAGGCATAATTATTTAATTAAATTGATTTAATTACGTCGCAACGGAAAATTCGTTAATTCGGAATTAGCGAACCCGATCCCGGGAGTGTTTGCCGGCCCACTCGCATTTCGAATTCAAGTGCGGCCCACAAGTCACATCAAGCGTCAAATCTTTTGCCATTCAAGTGATATAAAGTCACATCACTTTGAGAGATGTGATGGTTGTCACCTTTTTGGTGATGGAAGTGGTTGAGAGTAATTATTACTCTTTTCCCTCCAATTTACTTTGGAAAGCAAATACCTAAAAGACTTTTGACTTTGGATTTTTTGGTATTAGGTTTTTGGAAAACCAAATACACAACACACTCTCCTCTCTCTCTCTCACACAATAGACCAAGGGCCATTTTATTTCTTTCTTGGCAAGGCCGAATATAACAAAGAGGGAATGGAAAATTTGTGGCAAATTTTCCAATGCTAGCACATGAAGAGTCATCCAAAGGTGATAGGGAAACACACCCATGGGCATGGAATCACCATTTACAAAGCTTGGAGCTTGGAGCATCAATGGAGGGCATGACCGAAAATTTGGAGCACAAATTGGAGCCCAATGCTGAGAGCTTCAAGGGAGCAATAAAGGGCTTGTGTTCATCGCATCCAAAACTGATCAAAGTGAGTATGTTTCCGCCATTCTTCTTTGAGTATTCACATATGTTTCATTGCTTAAATTGATATTGGGACTCACCTAGAAACCCAACAGTTACAGCTAATGCCCTTATTAATTGCAGGAATGGTCTCATGAAACTATCATTTGGGAATATTACATTGAAATAAATATTTTTCATGTTGAAAAATAACTGCAAGGTGATAACGAATGCCAATATACATACATGTTAGACACAGTCTTACCAGAAACTGCTTATTCACAACATGAATCACACCCTCCCGAATTGAAATTGACCCCAAAGAACCGTAAAAGGAGGAAAATGAGAGTTAGTGCTCATTTGAAGATGATCCATGGGAAGTTAAAAAGAAGATTGAACCAACTTTTACATATGTGCAGCCTACAATCTCAACCACCAGACCCCGGGGATCAATAGATATACTGCGACAGCTAGACAAAACTTCTTTGTCATGCCTTCATCAATGCACTACATGGAAGCCACCATGACAACATTAAATGGTTACGTCTGGCTGAAGACGTTAAAATTAGCGCTAGTGGGGAGGCAACCCATGTATTCACATTTATTTCATTTCATTTCATTCATTTATTTTATTGATTTTATTTATTTGAGTTTTATTTTATTGTGGGCTAATTGCATGTTTATTATTTGCATGAGTTTTTATGCAGGTCTTAGGAAAACCTACACAGCTCACAGAACCAATATCTTACCAGTAGGAACCTGATCAACTCTGCGCCTGTAGTTTTGTGGTGTTCCTCACTCATTTTCTTTATATTTATCTTACATTGAGGACAATGCAAGTTTTAAGTGTGGGAGTGTATGCATGCACATGATAATACCTATTAAATTAAAAAATATATATTTATTTTTAGTCCTTAATAGTAAAGCATAAGTCTAATGATGAATATTGTTTGCTTTAGGATGAACACTTGGAAATGATAAGTTCTTTAATTTACTTTGATCTGATGCCTTGAGTAGTTGATCTAGGTTAGACTCGTAAGCACTTAATTATAGGTTTTTAGTAGTGAAAGCCTATGTAGTTGGCAAGGTGACTAGTTGAAGAAATTGCATGTCGATGGATGACCATTTGCCTATATGTCTATCTTGATTTGCTAGTGTTATGATGTGTGGTATGGTAAAAGAATAAAAAGAAAAAATCTCTAAAGAAAGAAATTAATTACCTATAATCGATAAGCGTGAAACTACCCATGGGCGAGTGTTAGGACCACCATGAGGAGATATGCTACCTTAAATGGTAGGTGTGTAAAAGAGAAGTAAAAGTTGAAAAAAGAAAAGGAAAAAAAAAAAAGACAAAGAAAAGAAAAAAAATCACCATACTATAATGAGCACATAAAGGCAAATATAGAGCATATTGACATATCTATGTTGGTTTGACCCATCGAATCCTAATTTTTAAACGAAATCATTGAGTTGGATTACCTAGGA
Organism: Zanthoxylum bungeanum; assembly: GCA_019454045.1. NCBI lineage: Eukaryota > Viridiplantae > Streptophyta > Magnoliopsida > Sapindales > Rutaceae > Zanthoxylum > Zanthoxylum bungeanum. The sequence goes on along the minus strand of SKCR01033886.1, from coordinate 10,664 downwards.
ATCAAGCTGTGAATGAACCTTTTCACACACACAGAGTGAGTCTGGCTAAGATGATTTATTCAAGACTTGGATTTGAGTTGCGTTGAGTACTTTGAAGGTTCTCTGATTTCATTACTAGGCATTCTTTGAGGACAATAATATGCGTACCTATTGAGACTGATTTATTTTATTTTTGTATTTTTATATGTTTTTAATGACTTTTGTGGGTGTCGTCGCTGTAAGCCCTCACGAGACTATAACTCGTCCACTAGGGCCGCTTAGGAGTTTAAAGGCTTATTGTATATGCTAAATGCAATCGGGATCCCTACGAAAGTGGCTTAGATAGTTTTTATTTATTTATTTAGTTTAGTTCTTATTTTATTTTTACGCTTGAATTTTTAGGGACTTGCAATAAGCTGGTTGGGGGCTGTGATAAGTGCATGAAATTGTACTTTGGACATCGCTAACTCGGCTTAATATCATGTATGTAATTTTAATTTCGAGACCAAACGGACGCATCGGAAGCACGCGGGAGCAACAGACACATGACGCGCAGAACCAGCGAAGAAATTCACTGGCGTCGCTGCGCCCAACTTCTTGGCGTCGTGGCTCCTGCACACCTTCATACAAACATCCCACAGTTTTGGCACTGCGACACCAATTTCCAGCACCGTGGCGCCCCAGAAGACCCCAAAAACCTGATTTTGACGTGTTTTTTATATGCGTATATGGACTCTGCGACTTCTCTATATAAACACAACTTGTCCAAACCCTAAAAAGGAGGAGAAAATCAGAGAAAAATAGAAGAGAACACACATCAAAGATCCACAAACACAATTTCGAGGAGAAGAACGGAGAACTTCAAGCCGACATGACGTCTCTCTGATCTATCCAGACTATATCTCTCTTCTGCATGGAGAACTAATCTCCTAGGAAAAGCTAAGGATGAACTCTTGTATTTAATTTTTTATATTTATATTGTTGATTCTTAAAGTACTCTTAATCGTTTAATACAATTGATATTTATTATTCTTTATTATCTTTCAATTTATGAATCCAACTGTGTTTATTCAACATGCATATAGATTCAGTCATGCTTTTTCTATGTGTGATTGGGAAACCCAATTGTGACTGGTAAAGTTATTTTATGAGTTGGTATTCTGGTGCAAAATTGTCTGAGGGTATATTGTCGACGTTAGATAGGTCGTAACGATAACTTTGTGTGTTGTTAACATAGAGAAAGTAAATCATCGATTACCTTAGAATTTAATAGGTGTAGAATTGAATATCTTCTGATTGTTGATTGGGATGTGAAACCTTCAATTGTGTAATAAAAATGAATCAATAACTGATATAGGGAGTTGATACAAAGGGAATTCCTGATGCTTTGTTGTTTATCTCTACTGATATTCTTCAATATATTTTCCATAATTTTTATCTTATATTATCAATTCAATTTTCCTTTTCATTAAGTTACTGCTAACATTTTTTTTAAGTAAATCAGTTCTTTGTAACCATCTCTCTGAGGAATCGACACCCCAACTATAGTGCGATAACCGAGAGTACTTTTTGGGCGTAATCACATGCATATCAATATTTATAACTCATATAAAAATATAAAAACAGTAACTTTAAATGAAAAAGAGAATGGTTAAGAACACTTTTCAACATTGATCTGATACAAATTGTAGGAACCACTTTCCTAGAGCAGCGGAAACGCGTTAAGGCACACGGATCAGACTTGAAAAATTTTATGCCTTCCCTTTGAGTGTTCGAATGAAACCAGTACCACCACTGAAATTTTGCTTCTGTTTTAGATAAAATTACAATCCCGAAACAGTCCCCAAACAGCCGCAAAAAATGGACTGTTTTGGACCCGATTCGTGCCCAGCGCACTGTCGAAATAGCCCCTGAAATGCATAGGCAGTGGTTGTATTTCAGTTCTGATTTTTTACTTGAAAATAGCCCCAACACAGCCCCAAAACACCCCTATATGTTCCTCAAAAATTCTGGATTAAAACGAAACCAAATCGAGTACCATTTTACCAAATAAGGGGCAACAGTGGGCAAAAACTATGCTCATTGCCGAAGAATGAAGAAGATGAGCTTTGGTTCAACCACACACGGTCTTCCGAACTATATCTCGTTACCAACGGAAACTAGTGTGGGCTAGACTCACAATATTAATCCCTAAATGAGTTAGAGATTAGAATCACACAATTTTCGCTCTTTTATTTATTTTTTCTTTTTTTCTTCTTATCTTTTCTCAACACTTGAGAGAGTTTGAAGAATAAGAGAGGTGGGTAGGGTTTGGAATGAAAATCTTAAGCAAAAGAAAATCAAATTTTCTTTTTATATTTAGGGTTATTAATTTCCAAAATTAACAAAAATCCTTCCCCCCTCGTAAAACCAAAATTCGGCCAAGCACATGTTATTTCAAAAATTTTGTAGCATATCAATATTTACTTTCCATAATAGAAAAGATGTTACAAAACACAAAGGTTAGTGCCTTTAAATTTGTAACTTCCAAATTAAATCCAAGTGTTTCCAAAACCAAAATTTGGAAATTACTAATTTAACTTTTCATTAAATTATCTAATATAATTTAATAACATGTGTTTTTAATACCATATATTTAATAAAACCATATATTAAATTTTAACATATAGTTTCAAGTGTGACAAAATAATATTATTAATCATTTTAATAATATTTATACATATGTGAGTATATAATTGGACTATCCAATTACACTAAATCCGCTATAGTATATTCAGCTAGCACGGGGACCAAATGGACCTACGGTTCCGAATAATCTCGAAATATTAATTAAGCTCTTAATTAAATATTCCAAATTATTAATTCCGGGTTATTCCACTAAAAACCCGAAGTTGCACTCTCGTTGCCGTAGAAAGTGTATTAAGCTAAACCAATTCAGTGTCCATCGATATAGTCACTACATACAGATTAACCCTTCATGAGTATCTCGTAATTAGAGTCGGGTCATAATGTCTATTATACCCCTCTAATTATTTTTACCTTAAGTACCATTGATTCTCTAATGAATGATTTATTCATAACCATTATGAATTTTAATCTTTCTATTCGTAATAGAAAGACTTGAGTGCTCTAACCCCGTTTAAGTACGGAATCAACCCTTAAGGAAGATACTCTTCTACTTCTCGCAAGAATGAGTGAACTTTATGTTTATACAAACGTCCTCGGTTACACATCAGATCATGCCCCCAAAGTACGTAGCTATTGGTCGGGACTGCTACACTTCACCTTTGTAAATCAAATGACATAGCCTGCATGAATGATTTTGTAGTACACTCAAGATTAAGATCAATCCATATATGATCATCTAGCATATCGAAATGAAATTCTTTATTTAACAAATATTATAAGAAAGTTATTTCTATCTGGGTCTGGTCTTATATGATCACCTCATACAATGTGCCTTCATTCTCATGTCTCCAAATGGACGATCCCGGATCAAGGTCGCCATATAATTATAGAATGAACCGCAGTTATAGATAAACCCCAAACAAAGTACCTGCTTTGTTTGCTCTTTATGGACTATTTTAGATTACCAACTTCAGACTTAAATCATCTTTTGTATGACACTCAATACACTAAATCTGAAGGTACATGTGTAATCTAGGGTAATCAAGATAATTTACAATATGCGAAATTTAAACAAACACTTTGATAAATGAATAATGCATCATTTTATTTCATAACATATAAAACCGTTTACATTACATGAAGCTCTAGGGCATATATCCCAACATTCTCTTAGGTGGGTCTCTCTGGTAGATGATTGCTCCTCCTAAAAAAATCTCCTCCTTAAAAATGTGGAACTCCTTTTTTAAAAGAAAATGAGAGGCATGAGAATGGAAGGAGATGATATAATCCTCTCATATTCTCTAGTGATTGTAATCTGTTGTGTCTGTTACAGCTCGAGACATATTTGGCCGGATATACATTTTTATATATACATCTGGCCGGACATATTCATGCATGTGATTCCAGTAATTGAAGATATGCATAATTATTTCCAACTCGAAACATGTCCGATCGGATATTAGATTTGAATTATATGTTCTACCGGACGTAATTCATTCCTTAACTACTGTAACTCACAATCTGCTCTTTCACTGACAGTTGTGTTATGTTCGGTCGGATGTAGGGTTTTCAAGTCATATTTGGTCGGATGTTCTGATTTAGAGAGAAGGTAGGTCGGACATAGATGATATCTGGTTGGCTTCCAGCTATGTTCCTGGAGTTGTTTTCCTCTATGGCATTAATCCTTATAATTTCCAAATATTATGAGGGTGTCTCCCATTTCATTCGATGGTTTCATTTCTTATTCTTGAGGTATCATTCCCCGTGTTTCTCATTTCATTCGGTGGTTTCATTCTCCATTCTTGAGGTATCATTCCCGTGTTTCCCGTTTCATTCGAGGGTTTCATTCCTTATTCTTCAAGTGTTATTCCTCGTGTTTCCATTTTCATTCAGTGCTTTCATTCCCTATTCTTGAGGTATCATTCCTCATGTTTCCTGTTTCATTTGGGGGTTTCATTCCATATTCTTGAGGCTCTACTTATTCCCGGATTTGTCTGTTATTCATTCCAATCATCATTCCAATTTTCCAAATCCTTCAACTCATTTCATCTTCTGAGGCAGTCCCCTTCTAAAATTATTTTATTGTTCAAAATCTTTTTTTACCTTAAGATATTCAAAAGTCTATTTCTCTTCCCAATATTTTCTTGACCCTAAGACTTTCCAAGCTATACTTCTATTGTCGTTGTTGTTGGATAATTATGACTCATAGCATCACTATTTGTACAAAACATGGTGTTGTTGTACAAATTAACTATGTGACAAAGGAAATTTCTCTTTTATCATTTGTAATTGGATTACCGGGATATATAAATGATAAAAGTCCATATGATTAGTACCGGATTAATAAGATATGAGACAATATTAATCCACGAAAGGTTTAATCATTAAATATCCCTAGTCGTAGTATTATCGAGACTGGACATCGATAATGCGGAATAGGCTAGTATTACACTTGTGCGTGTTATGGAAGCATAACGGTATAGTTCTCATATATTTGGGTATTGGATACTCATGCAAGTGTAATAGGAGGTTCTGTTTACCGATGGTACGGAAACAGCTTCGCTTTGGATAGACCCATCGGAATCACATTGGTAGTATGACTATGTGTCTATGGGAATCCGAATCAGGGTAGGTGTATTTGGTCTTAACCTGAGACTTGCATCGCTAATACTTGCGACAATCAGTATACTTTGGTTTTGGTCGTCCGGGGCTTTAACAGGTTCTGTGTACGCCTCTTCTGGGTATATTGAGAATCGTATTGTATTGGGTGTGATGTCAAGATGGAAGTATCACTTCAGTCATATGGAGATGATGATCACGTAGGATACGAAACTAGTACTCTTATATACTGCAGTCATCGGGATAATATGACTAGGTCATGATTATCCGATTATAGAGACTAGTTACCAGAGATCCGATATATGCTTCGTACGGGACAGACACAATTCTAGCCCCAGGCCTAGCATGTGACATCCGATACTGGATCGTAATACGCAATACTATGTATGTTACGCCTGACAAAAATTACATATTCCTTTAAAGAATATTTTTGGAGAATTGGGTAGGCACGGTGCTTTGCTAGAAGCCAACCATGTCTTGTGAATCGGTGAGAACGTGGTACCGGGTATGCACGTATTCGGATAGTCCAATAACCGTATTTACTGTCAACATATTCAGGGATCTCTTGGGTCGGTTCCCGAAGATTCACCGTTGAGATTTGACTCGAACATAAAATTAATCTGGGATTAATTATGAGAGAGAAAATTAATCTGGGATTAATTACGGTAATAAATTAATCTGGGATTAATTAAAAGAGAAAGAATTAATCTGGGATTAATTGCGTCGAGAATTTATCTGGGATTAAATTCGTCGAGAAGAGAGAACGCGATTAATTTGGAATTAATCGGTAAAGTAAATTTAATAGTTAAATTGGGTTTTTCTATTTAATTTATTTAATTGGGCTAAAATAATATATTAGATATATTAATTGAAATTAGATTTCAATGCGGAATTAAAATTGGATTTTAATTCAAGCGAACGAATTAATTTGGAATTAATTCGTAAGCGACTTCTGTAATAATTTTGCTAGGCATTATTATTTAATTAAATTAGATTTAATTACGTCGCGATGCAACATTCGTTTAATCGGATTAAACGAACCCGAGTCCGAAGTGTGTGTAGTCTCACTCAACTTGAATTTTGAATTAAAGTGTGGGACCCACCAACTTACATCACTAGTCAATCTAATTGATGGAAGTAGTTGAGGGCAATTATGGAAACTTGCTTAACACGCTTTGACTTTTGGAAAGTTTATACACTTTTTGGAAAAGATTTTTGGTAATTTTTTTAGAAACAAAATACAAAGAAAACTCCATCTCTCTTCTCCTCTCTATCATGGCCGAAACCTTGCTTCCTTGGAGGGCAAATTTTTCTTTCAATTTTTGTTCTTGCTAGCACATAAGGAGTGAATCAATGTGATAGGGAAATTCACCTGAGAGTTTGGAACTCGATCTCAAGCTCTGAAGCTTCCAACACATCAAACAAAGAAGGAAAAGTTTTGAACTCAATCTGATCAATGTGAGTATTCCGCAACTCCCTTTGATTAATTCACACACAAATCACTCTTAGACAATCTTGGCATGTTCTAGGAACACTTACAATGGTATGAGAGCCTCCTAAGTTTGATTTGGAATTCTAGGGTTCATGGACTTTCATTTGGGAATTTATGCTTGGAGTATGTATTTTATTAAATTGATGATTTGGTTGAGCTTGGATGATGTTGAATTGGGTTTGTACATCTTAGGAATTGAGAAAAATTGATTAGATCAAAAATCCCCAATTTCCTTAGGCTTGGCCGAAAGTTATGGACCTAGAAGCTCATGGTGATTTTTATTTTTTAGACCATTGGATGTGTTTAAATGCATGAGTATATTGATTTGTGATTTAATTGGATTGAAATCAAAATATGATATAAAAATGCCATGACTGCCGTGAGTTTGAAGCATGTTTAAGAATTGATTTTGCTTCAATTTATGTTGGACATGAATTGAAAATGTAGAGCATGATTGATTGAATTAATTAGTATTTTGGAAGCATTAGATTAATTAATTAATTATGGTAATTACACTTGAATTGAATTAATTTGTAATTTGGAATAATGAGTTAATTTAATTTATTGTATTTGGGCTTAATGGGCTTGGTTGGGCCAAGTTTGGTTTAGGATAATTGGTTGGATCCAATTGGGGCCTAAAACCATTTTCATAAAGTACAAATATGATATTTGGGCCTTTAAAATTTTAATTGGGTCTAATGGGCCTAAATTGATTTTTTTGGCATAGGGTGATTCCTAATTGGGCCTTGGCATCTTGGGTTTGACCCATAATTACCAAAGCACATGCCTAAAGAATTATTTGAAAGACCATTGGACTTTAATTGAATAGTGTTGGATAGTAATTGGGCCTTTGAGACCCGTTAAGATTGGATTTGGAATTCAAGTCTAAAATGCACTATTGAAAGTGTAATTATTTAATTTGGAATTAAATATGAATTAGTATTTAATATAATTTAAATTGGATTTAAAATTGTAGTTCGATATAATTCAATAATACGTACTTTGAGTATTTATTCTTAAATGAGTTGGACTCGCGCAAATCAAATCGTTGTTTGAACATTGGATGGTCACTAATCAAAGATTAATTAATTGGATTAGATTGATTGATAACATGCTTTGTGTGAATACTTGGATGTATGAATGAATAATGTATATCATATGGATATTAGAAGGGTGAGGGCAATTTTGGAAATTGTTGTAATAAATTTAGAATTTATTAAATTGGACCTGCGTGTCCAGCCTATTACCTCTTTTCTCATTGTATTTCTCTTCTCACCAATTCCCCTCAACGTAAATGAGGTTTCTTTAGAAGTGTTATGTAATTGGGTAGAAGTATGAATAGTGTTAGCGAGAGAGAGGAAAGTGAGAGATTTGTTCTAGGAACAAATTGTATTATATATTCATCCGCATATCATTATTAATTTATTTCGCGTCTTATTATGCTTTTAGAATGCATGTTTAAGGGTGTATGATGAGACCTATTTAAAGATAATAAATTGGTTGCCAAATCGCGACAAAAACCCTCATTTTATATTAAGCGTTTTTCCTTCCATTGAGTGATTCTCTCTCAAGATCCAAGATTGGCATTGGTTTGTTGGCCAAAGTCAAGACCTTTGTCCATCGCGAATGTGTTTGAATCATGAAGACTTTGTTACATATCGTACGCCTTGGGAAAGTTGTGATTTGTTGGCCAAAGTCAAGGTCACTTCTTGTTTATCAGCCACGATTACGAAGCTTTCCCACTGTCAATGGGTCACGCTTAACTGGTTTCATTAAGCTTGTTGAGCCAAAGCCAAGACTTAGTTGATTCAGAGGAAAATGTTAGGCAATATATTAGATATATTGACATATATTGGATATATGTTTCGGACTTGGAGGTCCACCTACTAGATCTAGGAATTGGATGGGATCCAATTTATCTTAGAGATCTACCTAGTTAAGTTTCACACAACTTGTTGGCCAAAGTCAAGGTTGTGTGTTATTTAACGGGATCTTAGCCCACTAGGAAACTAGGTTTCCCGAGTAATCCACAGAGGGTTAGAGACTCGCTGAAAAATAGTGGGAGGCAAGTATTAAATTTACAATTTTGTATAGATACTTGCCAACACGCGCTCATTTCATTTTTCGTCATTAAAAATTTATATATATTAGTTGGACTAATATTCAATTATTGTTTTAATTAAACAGTTGGACTGTATTCAAACTACTTCATTTATAGTTGGTTATATAATTGGATTAGAGTAATCAATATATTTGAATTTAACCAATCAAATTGTAGTTAATTATATAGTTAGACTATAGTAATCATTACATTAGATTGTACCCGAAATCGTTGATTGGATAGTTGGACTATAGCAATTAAGATGACTTGAAAGATTAGCGTTTAAAACATAATCATAGGAGAAAATGTCTTTAAGCGGCTTTAATTTTCAAATTGGGAATAGAACCTCATGATAGTCCTGAGAGCCGAGAAGTTATTTTATTTGATGAATTGACATCTCGGGCCTGAGCCTGGAGTTGAGCAAATAGTGGAGCATGAGCTTTGGAAGACTCGTGGTGATGATAACTTTAGTGTTTAATCTGTTATGCTTGCCGCAATGACTCTTTAATTTCGTCATCAGAACTAAGGATTAGATCCTTATACCATGATGTTGTAATTAAAGGATCTTCATAGATCTATTCTTAGATATTAGAAGTACTGATTGCAAAAGATAACTCTTGGAGAGTTAATGGCTATGCTCAAGGAGACAGAGCCAGAGCTTGTAAAAGGGTAAGAAGCGCAAGGCGCATCTTACTTCAACATCCCAAAAGGCCAAGGCTTGGCCAAAGGCTTCTGGGGATGTGGAAAAAGGGCAAAGGCTAAATCGTCACAGTCTTCTAGGAAGACAAATGATATATCCCAATATGTCTGCCTAAATTATGGCAAACGGAGTCACTGAAAGCGTGACTGTCGTATGGACAAAGGCAGACATGAATGAAGAGAAGATGGGCAAGGCTCCGACTTCAGGTGTGTTTGTTATAAACATGTCCACTGCTGGTTTTAAAATTGGATTTTAGATACTGGATGTGGTACATAAATATATGTACGGATGTGCGGGATCTGCTGATTAGCAGCAGATTGGCTTCAGTTGAGATCGACCTGCGAGTCAGAAACATGACGAAAGTCGCTGTTTTGGCCGTAGAAACCTAAGTTTTGGAACTGCCCTTTGGGCATGTACTTAAATTAGGAGACTGTTATAAAGTATCTAGTTTGACTGTGAACATTATCTCTGTATCTAGTTTAAATCGTTGCGAGTATACCTTTATATTCTAAAACACTGAGTGTTTGGTTTATAAATATGATATTGAGATAAGCACATTAGATGTGAATAACAGTATTTTAGAATATAAATGAATCTCAAACATATAATATGACAAACAAAAGCTCAAACTTTATAAATCTGTTGAGACTTAAAAGTGGCATTGTTGTCTGTGACACATTAACAAGACTCGTATATCCACACTTTCGAATACTATGACGGATTTGATTCTAATTCAAATGAGATCTACGAATCTAATTCATTAGGTAAAGTGCCTAAAACACCTTTTACTTGGTAAAAGTACAAGTGCCACCGATCTATTAGCCCTCGTTCATAGTGACGTAAGTGGGCCCATGTCTAGCTAGGCTAGATATGGATATGAATACTTCGTAACCTTTACGGATGTGGCATCGCGTTACGGTTATGTGTATCTCATGAAACACAAGTCAGAAACATTTGAGTAATTCAAATAGTTTCGACACGAAGTAAGAAAACAGACTGGCTAAGTATTAAAATATTACGGTAAGACCGTGGTGAATAGTACTTAAACATATAAGTTTCCCGATTACTTGAAAGAGTATGGTATTCTTTCATAGTGGACTCCTCACGGAACACCTCAATTGGACGGTGTGTCCAAACAGAGAAAC
>SKCR01033885.1:0-38583 GCA_019454045.1 Zanthoxylum bungeanum | reverse complement strand
GCTACTTTTCTAATATTAAAGCAAAAACAAAACTTGTTTTTTAAATGATTGGAAATCCCACTGTCAAACCACATCTTCCGGATTTAAACGGAGCATGTAAAACAATACAATAAACACACTCATTGAATTCGAACCCAAGATCTCAAGATTAGATCCTAAGCCCTATACCACCAAACAATACAATAATTATAAAATGATATTTTTAGTGATATTCTTATTTTAACCAACTATACATTCTAATCTCTTTTCAAAATATACAACTGATTGAAGTGAGAATATCATTAAGATTTCACAAAAAAAAAAAAATCCCTCTAGAAATATCGAAAACAATAACAAATTTACTTTTATAGGTCAGTGATTACCACCACTGCCAGCGCACCTCCTCACAAGCGCCAATCAAGTTACAAATAAATTAAAATAAATAAATCAATTAAATTTAAATTAATTATGCTTAATTAACTGCAATTAATTAATTAATTAATTAAACTTGCCATCTGCGTTCAAAGCTGGTAGAAATACCAAGGTAAAAATATTTTAACTTATCAATCAATTATTTTAAAAATAAACTGTAATAAATAAATTCAAACTAATTATTAATTAAATACCTAAAACAGCAAAAAAAAAATAAGAAGAAAAAAAAGAAAAAAAAAAAGCCTTTACAGAACTTGCAAGTCAGTTCACTTCAATAGAAAATTCAACTAATAAAACAGGCTCAAAGTTCCTCTTATTCACCACTTTGCCCAACCTCCCCTCCTCAAAACCCCTCCCCTACCCCCCTCTCTCCTCCACTCTCTCAGTAAGACTCGAGATATTTTCTCTCAAATTTTCTTGCATTTTCTCTCTATCCAAACAGGAAAATTCACTCACTCAACTCAAATTTCTCCAAAATTACACCATTTTCTCTCTAGAAACTTCGAAATTCCATACATTTTTCTCGGAATCTCTCTATTCTCTTAATGGAGACACCTGGATTCTTTATCGGCAGTTACTTCGACGTCGCGTCAGCGAACAATTTCTCGGCGGAGAAGCAAGTCTTCGTCGCCGACCAAAAACCAGGCGAGAACTTCAACTTCACCATTGAAGACTTACTCGACTTCTCCAACGAAGATGCCATCATGAACGACGGCGGCCTTTTTGATAATGTAGCCGCAAACTCCACTGATTCTTCCACCGTCACGTCCAATTCCGCCGTATCCGGAGGCGAAAACAACATTTCCGCCAACATCGCCGGTGGCCGTAGCGCCAGCAGCTTCGCTGACTCTCAGTTCTCTGGCGAATTATGCGTTGCGGTATTTTCTCCTTTTCCTTCTTAATATTATTTTTGATATTAAAATTCTACAAATTCAGAGAATTTTGTAAACTTATTTTTATTTGTAATATATATATATATATTTTTATAATTTCTAATATTTGTTTTTTTTTTTTTGAATTTTTTTACAGTATGATGACTTGGCTGAGCTGGAATGGCTTTCAAATTTTGTTGAAGACTCATTCTCAATGGACCAAACTTTACAAAAGTGTAACCTCGAATTTTCATCCGGATCCAAACCATTCACACCCTCTTCCTCTTCCTCATTGACCCGAATTGAACCCGCCAGTCCGAAATCCAGCAACCCGATTTTCCTTCCCGAGATCCCGCTGCCTGGTAAAGCCCGGTCCAAGCGTGCCCGCGCTACGCCTTGTGATTGGTCCACTCGTGTCGTCCATTTGTCCCCGAAAGCACCGTGTGTTGAGCGCAAGAGTTCGAACCCTGGGTCGAATATGGAGTCGGGTGATTTGGTTCGGAAATGTTTGCACTGTGCGGCAGATAAGACTCCACAATGGCGAACGGGACCAATGGGTCCAAAAACTTTGTGCAATGCATGTGGAGTCCGATATAAATCGGGTCGGTTGGTACCCGAATACCGACCGGCTGCTAGTCCAACATTTGTGTCAACAAAGCATTCGAATTCACATAGGAAGATAATAGAGCTTAGGAGGCAGAAGGAAATGCAAAGGGCACAGCACCAACAATTTCTTAGTCAAAGTTCAATTTTCGGTGTATCCAACGGTGCTGATGATTACTTGATTCATCATAGCGGACCCAATTTAACGCACATGATTTAGGTTCAAATTCAAGTTCAACAATCAATTGTAGTTTGCCAATTTTATTTTATTTTATTTTTTTGTTTTCAAAATTCGATTTTGTAGCATTTTGTTGAGCAAAAGAATATATAATCTGATTAACATCGGGGTGACCAAATCATATACTTATAGCGAGAATTTTATATAATGGGTAAGATTTTTTAAAAAATATATAAATAATTTTGACCAAATGGGACGCCATAAGGATGGGGTTGCCCATACCTAAAATACAACAACAGCACATGACAAGCTGGTTGGCTCGTTCATTAACTCACATCTTGCCTTTTGATATATTGATTGGTCAATTTGTTTTGGTTCCTTTCTTTTGAATTCAAATGTGAATCAATTATGCTGCAAATAAAAGAAAATTCATTCCAATAAGCAATTTCATAATATTTATTTATAAATGCTTTTTGTTTAAGCAAATCGAGGGCCCAAAATTACTGGGAGGGGATGGTGGCATGGATTTCAGTGAGGTGGAATTTATACCAAACCAGCTAATTAAACAACGTCCTAAGCACGTACTACATACAAATGGTGAAATCAATGTGGGGAAGAAACCAAGAAAGAAATATTAAAGTTGAGAGAACCCAATAAAAGCTTTAATTAAAGTAAAATAAAAAAAGAAAGAAAGAAAGAGAATTTGGCAGCAGCTAGCAGCTTAGTTAGGAAAATGGTGAACGAAGTCATGTGGAGGCAAGTGATGTTAATTAAGAATTAAAGAATATATTTAATTAGGTGCTCTTATTGGGATTATTATATGTGATTGTCCACCATACTTTAGACATTTAATCTTCCTAGATTGTGACATTATGGGAGTGGGTCATGCATGCTCAACCTTTTTTTTAATCTCAATCAATTAATTAATTGGTAGATTTTATTAGATGATTATTAGGATTGTTTTGTGTGAGGAAATGGGTGTCCACTTCTTATATTTACCTTTTGTTCCATGAACATATATGGGTTAAGCTATTTTTGGCAACCTATAGTTTTACTTTTTTCTTGCTTGCAAGCCATATTTTTTATAAGGGAGTTGGCATTTTATATTTTTATTAGGTGGTAGTGGTTAGATAAATTAAAATTTTTGTATATATTTATTGCAGAGGAACAAGAATTAAGATGATGAATTAATATTAAGTGTGTTGTGTATAAAATGTCTCCAAGGGGTGTGGCTTGGTGGTGTAGGGTCCAGGATCTCACCTTGAAGTTCTGGGTTCGAATTCAGGGGGTGCACTTCTTGTAAGAGCTTGAGACAGCCGGTGGTCTTACCTGCGCCGCGGCCCAGAATAGGTGGTTTGGTGGCGGAGTTTCCATCGTTTCCAAAAAAAAAGAAAAAAAAAGTGTTGTGTATAAAAGTGATGGTTAATATTATTCTTATCGGGTAAGGGGATAAGTTATCCTATTCTTATCGGGTAAGGGGATAAGTTATCCTATTCTTATCGGGTAAGGGGATAAGTTATCCTATTCTTATGGGGTAATGAGATAAGTTATCCTATTCTTATGGGGTAATGAGATAAGTTATCCTATTCTTATGGGGTAATGAGATAAGTTATCCTATTCTTATGGGGTAATGAGATAAGTTATCCTATTCTTATGGGGTAATGAGATAAGTTATCCTATTCTTATGGGGTAATGAGATAAGTTATCCTATTCTTATGGGGTAATGAGATAAGTTATCCTATTCTTATCGGGTAAGGGGATAAGTTATCCTATTCTTATGGGGTAATGAGATAAGTTATCCTATTCTTATGGGGTAATGAGATAAGTTATCCTATTCTTATGGGGTAATGAGATAAGTTATCCTATTCTTATGGGGTAATGAGATAAGTTATCCTATTCTTATCGGGTAAGGGGATAAGTTATCCTATTCTTATGGGGTAATGAGATAAGTTATCCTATTCTTATGGGGTAATGAGATAAGTTATCCTATTCTTATGGGGTAATGAGATAAGTTATCCTATTCTTATGGGGTAATGAGATAAGTTATCCTATTCTTATCGGGTAAGGGGATAAGTTATCCTATTCTTATGGGGTAATGAGATAAGTTATCCTATTCTTATGGGGTAATGAGATAAGTTATCCTATTCTTATGGGGTAATGAGATAAGTTATCCTATTCTTATGGGGTAATGAGATAAGTTATCCTATTCTTATCGGGTAAGGGGATAAGTTATCCTATTCTTATGGGGTAATGAGATAAGTTATCCTATTCTTATCGGGTAAGGGGATAAGTTATCCTATTCTTATCGGGTAAGGGGATAAGTTATCCTATTCTTATGGGGTAATGAGATAAGTTATCCTATTCTTATCGGGTAAGGGGATAAGTTATCCTATTCTTATGGGGTAATGAGATAAGTTATCCTATTCTTATGGGGTAATGAGATAAGTTATCCTATTCTTATCGGGTAAGGGGATAAGTTATCCTATTCTTATGGGGTAATGAGATAAGTTATCCTATTCTTATCGGGTAAGGGGATAAGTTATCCTATTCTTATCGGGTAAGGGGATAAGTTATCCTATTCTTATGGGGTAATGAGATAAGTTATCCTATTCTTATGGGGTAATGAGATAAGTTATCCTATTCTTATCGGGTAAGGGGATAAGTTATCCTATTCTTATCGGGTAAGGGGATAAGTTATCCTATTCTTATGGGGTAATGAGATAAGTTATCCTATTCTTATCGGGTAAGGGGATAAGTTATCCTATTCTTATGGGGTAATGAGATAAGTTATCCTATTCTTATGGGGTAATGAGATAAGTTATCCTATTCTAATAGGGTATGAGAAGTAAATGTAGTTTTGATTAGGAAACCTTATGGGAAAAGAGAATAGTTTCAACTAGGAAATTCTTGTAGGAGAAGGAATCTGATTTCTACACTATTATAAATAGGAGGGTAGAGTGTGCATAAGAGGTATGAGAATCAATATGAGGGAGATCAGAATCAATATCAAGATCATCACGATCAGACTTGTAAACACACGAGATATCAGAGAAACATATCTCAGTAATAAAAGTATCATTTGTTTTTGTGCCCGTGGACGTAGGTTGGATCTGATCCGCCGAACCACGTTAAATCTCCTTGTTGATTGGTGTATTTATCTGTCTTTTGCTAAATTTGCTTTTGGTTCCCTCATAACCAAACAAATTCACTATTGAGGGAGGATTTTCTCGGGAGTAATATTCGCATATTTATATATATATATATATATATATATATATATATATATATATATATATATATATATATATATATATATATATATATATATATATATATATATAATATAAATAAAAATGAAATAAAAGCAAAAAATATTATATAAAAAAACATGTGAGCGTACGTAGAGATGCATGTGAAAATCAAAGAGAAGCACATGCATGTAGTACGTGACGTGCATGACAGCTACTGCTTTTCTGCAAAATGTTTAATTCATAAGTTAAAAGGATATATAAAATTATTCACAAATGGGTTTGTTCTTGTTGCCCATCGTCTAGGGATCTTTCCATGTTATTTGTTATAGAGATGCTAGCTTCTTGTCCCTCTGCAACACTTCATTTTATGGCTTTTATTTTATTTTATTTTATTTTATTTTATTTTATTTTTTGTGTTTTCCCTTTTTAAAAATTTATTTTTTGAAAAGGGAATTTGAGAAAAAGATTTGATTTTTTTAACATACATGAAAAAGTATTTGATTAAAAGGCCAAAACTAGGATCATCAACTCCCAAGGCAAATATGATTCTCCTAAACAAATGTCATATTTGGAACCATCCCATGCCTTCCAAAAGAAATCTCAAGTTATCATCTCAAAAATCAAGATGCAGTTCATCGTGCATATTGGCTTAAAGGTCATACTCAGCCAAAAAAGAAGAGCTTTCCAGTATCATGAGAAAAATATAAGTTAGACGAAGTTAATAATGAAGGTATTATTCAACGTTTTCAGAAAAAGAAAATGCGTAGTGGACAATTTTAAAATATATCTAAATGAAATATCTATCAATTCTTTGACTTTTTATTATAATTTTTAATTATTTCATATTAGGCCATCACTCAATTAAAATTCTGGCTCCGTCCATGCATTCGGATTCTCTTCTTCAATGTATGCATATGTGTTTGTGTACATATATAAGGAGAAACTTGTACCTTCTTTAAACTTATTAAAAAAACTTAGGTCATGGATGGTTGGCGAAAACTATTTTCCTTTCATCACATGATTCGAATTCTAGAACTCTTATTATCCACCTAAAAGATTTTTGCAATTGAGTTAATTGACACCCAAAAATATGAGATATATTATTTATATTTGTCATAAATATATTTTAATTATACCTAGCTAGTACACCCCTAAACTATTCTATAACTAAATGAATTTAGCTTTTGGAAACAAATTAGGCACATATGCAAAGAAAATTTAAAGAACTTTAATGATGAATTAAATAGCTCCCATGTGGACTGCAATTAAAATATTATTTTGATTATCTCAACCTGAAGATGAACATATGTGAAGTTATAAATGATAATGGGCAAAACATGGGACTCAATGCCCCGGCTGATTACTTGATTCAAAACCTCTAGCATGAAGTACAGATATGAAATATAATTTGTGTTTGTTACCATTTCCACTTCAAGTGGACAAGCTGTTTGGGGTTTTAAGCGGCGGAAGTGTGATTCAGATGAAATTATAATTTTAAAATTTTAAAATTTATTGAATAAATTATTTAATATTAAATATGAATAATTCATTCATATTTCACCTAAATATTTTATACGATATCAAATAACGACATAAATAATTTAAAGAACATTGTGAAATTTTTACAAAAATATTTTTTTTCGTAAAATAGCATAAAACGCGTTTACCACCGAACCGACCAACCAATACTACACGGGGCTGCCCAGGTCAGCCCCAATAGTACTTGGGCAGTTCACGTGCTGCCTAAATAGTGACCAATTCACTGTTTGGGAATCCGTTATTCGGTTATCTCAAAAGTTACATGGTAACATCGTTTTCATTGTTTTTGTGTATTTTCACTCCGAAATAATTTCCGCAAATTGTTCTAATGCTCAATACACATCCAATACATTTAAACATCATATTTTTCATTACAAAAATTCTGAATTTTTCAGACCTAAAATAGAATATGAAATTAACTGTAACATCCCCCTCCTCAGAGATGCTCCCGGCAGGGGATAACCTTATCCATCCCCCGAGCCTCTGACTTTCTGACTGTGATCGTTTATAACGACCAGTAATCTCGACTACTGTTACATTGCGGGACGAGTGTTACATAATCTAAATTATGTTTGGACACATATACACTCATGAAATAACTTTGGGGATAATCAGTAAATTCTTCAAGATTCCGATACGAGAAGGTACGATGTTTCACTTCGGACAGCCCATGGTATTTGGGACATAACTTTCTCATACGAGCTCCGTGTTTTATGAATTTTATATCGTCGGAAAGCTAACGCCGAGAACTACAACTTTTACATTGGTCAGTTTTCCAAATTCGAACCAGAAGTAAGTTAAAAATCGATATTAATGGGCTACTACAGTAGTTTCGAGAAAGGACTAGAATGGGCAATGTGGTACAAATCCAACCACTTATTTATTTACTCAAAAATTAGCATTTCCCTATAAATATGGGACTATTAATTTATCTTCCTTAAGGCCAAAAAACGTGAGCACCATGGAGAGTTCTTCAAATTTTCCTCTTCTTTCTCAAGCTAATTTAGATGCAACAAGTGATGGTTCCAAGCTCATCTCATACAAAGTAAGTTCTTTGTCCTCTAATTTTAGTTGTAAGCTTGAAATGTAGAAGTCCAAATTCGAACCTTATAAATCCTAGAATTTGGAATTGCCTAATTGGCTTTGATTTAGTTGCTTACATGCATTTTGGAGAGTGTTATGATAGTATTAACATGAATTGAGGTCTTTGTGAGTGTGTGAATGTGTTGAGGAGGATTGAATATCTTTCTTGTGTATTGAGGTGGATAATTGGTATATAAAGAAGTTGGGAATTGAATAGGCTTCTTTTGTATTGATGTAGGAGTTTGGAAAAGTACTTATACGAGGGTGTTAGAGTGGTGGTATGAGAGTTATTGAGCATTGTCTTTGAGGAGTTAGTTTTGGGCCTTGAAATCAGGAAGCGTCGCGACTCTCGACACCCGACGTCGCTACACATCATCAAAAGATGCTCACTGCCTAAGTCTGATCGAGTGGGCATCGCGACACTAAAAGCTCAGCGTCGCGACTCGAAGCAAGTAGAGGCTCTGCTTCAGGTCTGAACCAGTGGGCGTCGTGACGCGTAATGTCTGGCGTCACGACGTGTAACGTCTGGCATCGTGACGTGTAACGTCTGGCTTCGCGACGTACGACCAATTTCCAGAATCAGATTTAACCCTTCCAATTGCAACCTAAGATGTTAGAGGCCACCTTTAGAGTTTCACATCATCTCATATACACGTAATTTATCATGTCACAAACGTAGGATATGATATAGTGATGATAAATTCAAAGTAACTCCATGATTCTTATTCTAATCTATCTACCTATAAAGGTTATAGTAGGAAGCATAAATTCCTTCGGTGAAGTGAAATTATGTTAACGGGACTCCAAATCAGTGAGTGGACACTTTTTCCTTAAGTTGATCTTTTTATATTATGTTGTACTTAAATATCAGATTTATTTTTTATTTTTTGTATTTAGGGCGTTAGCCAAATTTATTTTTATGAAGAATGCTTTGAGAAATGATTTAGAAAAAGATGACTTCAAAAGCATGATTTCAGTGATTTCGAGGCATGAAGGAAAAACCCATCTCAGTATGTAACTTGACTCAGATATGGAATTGACGGATTCAGATATTATGTGTACATGTTGTTCAGGACTAGGGATGAAAGATCCCCCTAGATCCTAGATTCAGAGTCTGGAGAGTAGCATAGATCAGCACCCCCGGCTCTAGATTGTGGCTTAGGGTACGACGATACATAACGCCCTAAGACCACCAGATTCTAGGGCTAGGGGGACAACGATACATAACGCCCATAGACCCTAGTTTTAGGGACATGTAGTGGCATGCTTTGGGTGACGGCGATACGTAACGCCCTAATGTCATGAATTTGCACTCTTGACTCTAGTTAGGCGTATAGGGAGACAGCGATACGTATCGCCCCCATGCGCCATGGTTTTTTTTTTTCAAAGATAGATATTTCAGAGACAGTTTCAGAGACAGTTTTCAGAGACAGATTTGCAGAAAAAGGTTTTCGGAAAACAGATTTCTCAGAAATGAATTTTCAGAGATAATTTTTCTAGAGACATGATTTTCGATATGGACAAGAGTTATGAATGAATTTTCAAGAAAGCTCAATTTTATAGAAAGGATTTAGAGTTTTCCAAACTGAAAAGAGTTTTCAGAAAAATCAGGTTTCTTAAAGTGATTTTCGACTTCAGAACTATGAGATTTCAATTAAGTATTTCAGTTTCAAATTTAACCTGTCCACTCACTTAGATAGTTCAAATGATCTAAACCCCCACTCCCAATTTCTTTATTTTGTAGAATTACTCGGAGGACGAGCTCATGAGGAAGGATACTGATGGCAGTCACTAGGGTGTTCGGTCCACCAGGCCGAGTCAGAGATAGAGTTCAGTCACGTCAAGTAAAGTCCAGTTTTAGATATTTGTATAATAAAGTTGTGTATGAGTATACATATATAGAGTTGTTAAGGTCGGTGATGTTGAGTGTTCAGTTATGTGCGTATTATTTTACATTCAATGTCATGGATTTGGGCAATGGTCCCATATATGAGTTTATATTTGAAAAGAGTATCAATGTTTTTCATAGTGAGAACTCAGAGGCTCATGGGAATGGTACAACCTATTCCCTCCCGGTAGCATCTCTAGATTGGGGATGTTACAAAGAATGGGCCATACTATTCCCATGAGCCTTTGACTTTCTAACTACGAACAACATTGATACTCTTTTCTCAAACATAATCTCATATATGGGACCATTGCTCAGATCCATAACATAGAATGTAAAACAGTACCTAGACAACTGAATACTCAACATCAATAATCTTAACAACTCCATACACAAATACTTATATACAACTTTACTATACAAATATTTGGAACTGTACTTTACTCGACTTGACTGAACCCTATTTCTGACTTGGCTTGGTGGATCGAACACCCTAATGACTGCCATCGGTATCCATCCTCTCGATCTCATCCTCCGGGTAAACCTGTAAAATAAAACACTGGGAGTGGGGGGTTAGATCGTTTGAATGACCTAAGTGATTGGACGATTAAAAATAACTTAGGATCTCAATTATTTTTTATAGATCCATGGTTCTAAAATCAAATTTATCTCAAATAATCTCTTTTGAAATCTCTTTCCTTTCTTGAAATAACTTTCTTTCTGTAAATCTTTTCCGAAAATTATTTATGGTCTGAAATTTCTGAAACTCTCATAAAATGATTTTTTATGAAAACGTTTTCTTGAAATCATCTTTTCTGTAAGGCTGTCTCTAAAAATCTTGTTTATGAAAACTCCTTATTTGAAAGTCTGCTGAAAACCTGAGGCATGAGGGCGTTACATATCACCATCCCCCACACACCTAACTAGAGCTAGGAGTGCAAATCCATGATATTAGGGCGTTACGTATCGCCGTCCCTCAAAGTATGCCCCCACCTGTCCCTGAAACAATGGTCTAGGGGAGTTACGTATAGCCGTCCCCCTAGTCCTAAAATCTGGTGGTCTTGAGGCGTTACGTATCGTCATCCCTCAAGCCAGAAATCTAGAGCCGGGGGTGCGGGTCGATGCTACCCTCCAGACTCTGAATCTATGATCTAGGGGCGTCTGTCATCCCTAGTCCTGAACTGCATGCACACAATATCTGAATCCGTCAATTCCATATCCGAGTCAAGTTATATAATGAGGTGGGTTTTTTCCCCATGCCTCGAAAACATAAAATCATCAATTTTCTAAATCATTTCTCAAATCATTTTTTACCAAAAAAATTTGAAAGTAAACTTGGCTAACACCCTATATGCGGAAAAGTAAGTTTGATATCAAAAATAATATAATAAAAATCAACTTAAGGAAAGATTTTCCCCTAACAGATTTTAAGATCTAGTTGGTGTTACTTCGCTTCATCGGAGAATGATATGATTCCTGTGATGATCTATAATTAAGAAACTCAATTAGAATATAAGGTATGAGACATGTTTTGAGGTTAGACTAAACTTCTGAATTCTACTAATCCATCAACACCATATGACGTGTTATGCTTGTGACTTTTCATATTGCGCGTATGTGCCTTAATATGAAACTCTTAGGGTGGTCCTTAACATTCTGAATTGAAACTGAAATGTAACTAAACTTATACGTAACGCCCCCATGCGTCAGGTTTTCAGAAGACTTTCAGATAAAGATTTTCCAGAAATAGATTTTCAGAGACATCTTTGCAGAAAAGATGATTTCAAGAAAGAGTTTTCATAAGAAACTATTTTACGAAAGTTTTCATAAATTTCAAATAGAAGTAGTTTTCAAGAAAAAAATATCTATGTTGTTCATAGTTAGAAAGTCAGAGGCTCGGGGGGATAATACAGTCAATTCTATGCCGGTAACATCTCTCGGATTGGGGATGTTACAAATAGAGTTCAGCAGAAGTTAAATAAGTAAAGAAGAGTATCTAATAGAGTGGATAGATCACGAGACGGCTAAATAGCCAAACTAAGGAGTTTAATGGAACCTAGATAAAATCCGTGAGATCGTAATATCTTGGATAAGATGGAGTGAATGGAATTACTGTATGACTAGCTAGGTCTAAAAGAAATAAACCGCCCTATCGTAGAACGAACACCCTGTGAGAAAGTGAAGGTTTAGTGAAATAAGGAATCAGAGTAAGAAACGCAAAGAACGACCACGAGAAGTAGATATATGATTTATAAAGAGCCCCTTTTATATCGGAATGGAAGAAATAATAAGGAAGAAACATTCGATCTAAAAGTATTAGTAAAAAGATACTTTAATCAATCCTAATTGAGGTAGAACTTTCCAGAAGAGTAATGACTTAAGACAATTAAGCAACTAAGATGAGTAGAAAGAATTACGGAGGCAGCATGATAGCGTTTTCAAAGAGCACAACCCTAAAAGAGGTTCAGAATGAGAGGTAATATGATCAATATTTAGAAAATTAATCAGGAATGAAGTTAAAGAAGGAAACTAAGGTAGTATCTAATAGAAGAATTCAAGTACGAGAATCGACGCCATATGGGTAAACATAGGAGTCTCAGGCTTATAGATAAGTAGCAAGTACAACCATAATATGGGTAACTAATGAGATTACCACCACCAGTAAGACATTAGGACCAAATCCCACCCTCCCAACCCTCGATAGAATACAACAGTAAAGATGGACCTCGATTTTTACTTTAAAAATATTCCCAGAAACAAGAGTATACGTAGAAAAAGTAGGACTGAAACATAAAACCTTCAGATTTAGTATAAGGACGGAGTAAAAGGAGAAAATGGTACTAAGTACAAGATTTAAAAGAAAGATAGTCTATACGAGATGATTAAGAGAGAAATTATTAGTCAAGCAATAACAAATTGTGAAAGAATCGGTGCTAGACACGTCTAGGGACATGTAAAAGTCGATACCCTTTGGAAAAGGAAACATAAACATAGATCACGAAAGTTCCAAGTATAGAATAGAGCAGGGAAGAAGATAAAAGACAAATAGAATACTTGGAGATAAAACTGTCGAAGTAAGACGATAATAGAGAAGATATTATATAAATAATGATAGAGGTATACAAGTACTAAAATAAACTTTCCATAGTTAAGTTCAATAGTTCTATGGAATAGAAAACTTCTCAACGTTGAGTTAAGATTGAAAATTTCATTAAAGAAGAAATGAAAAGTATATTAGCAATGACCAGAACCAAGTAGTTAGGGTTGACGTTAATAGTAAGGAGTAATATCTTGAAAGTTAGAATATCAGAAAAACTCTGATGATAAACCTAGAGTATGTAGAGAGCTTGAGTATAAGGTACTAAGTCCCATAGATTGGTAGAGATAAAAAAATGTAAAGGATGGAGACATTAGTGGTTGAAAGCTAGTGGAAAGGAAATAAGACAGTTAAACAGTAATTTAAGAGGATGAATGCCAAGTTCAGGTTGAGTAAGTGAAACTGAGATGTATAAAGTATGATTGATTTTACTAGAAAAAAAGATTGTTCGATAGGAAGCATAATCACCACTAATAATGAGTAGGCACCAGATAAGGAATGATGAGATTTAAGCTATACATGAAGTCAGAAGAAGTATAATTATCGGTTAAAGTACCAAGTACAATAGTGATACATTAAGAGGGAGGAGTAACAGAAGCCCTAAGTGACATTCAAGAATTAGTGTTATCATGGCAAAGAATATAAAGGCTAAGAAGAAATGATTCAATTGGAACGGTCGTGGATATGCCCTATTAGCATGAATGCATTAAATTCAGGAAGGATTTTACAAGTTAAGTATGCAATTAAGTAAAATCCAGTCATAAAGTATTAGATAGAAAGGAGAAATTCATGCAGATACCAGTTCGAAGGGAACTTAAGCCCAGATCATGAGGAATTGAGTATTTATAGTACACATTGCAAGATGTTATATAGTATGAAACAAGAGATGGATAGAATTGTATGAAATATAACTTTCACTAAGAGTGACACCTCTGCGAGAAGGTTAGAGATATGACACAATCCCCCAAGATTAAGCAATCGTCTACAAGAATCGAAAAACGTATATCAAGATAAGAGGTTCCCAGAAGTTATAGTATCAAGTTCTTGAGGAAAATAATAGAAAGCAAGTGAAGGAAGATAGGAGTATCAGAGGTCAGATACCTACAAACCAAGTCGAGCCTAAATAGTTTAGCATCAGAAGGGATTCGAGGACGAATCTTATTTAAGAGGGGGAAAATTTGTAATGACCAGTAATCTCGACTACTGTTACATTGCGGGATTATTGTTATATAATATAAATTATGTTTGGATACATATACAATCATGAAATGACTTTGGGGATAATCGGTAAATTCTTCGAGAGTCCGATACGAGAAGGTACGATGTTCTACTTCGGATAGCCTATTGTATTTAAGTCATAACTTTCTCATACGAACTCTGATTTTTATGAATTTATATCTTCGGAACGCTAAGACCGAGACCTACAACTTCTAAGTTGGATATTTTTCCAAATTCAAATCATAAGTAAGTCAAAAACCGAAATTGTGTGGATTTCTATAGTTACTTTGAGAAAGGACTAGAATGGGTATTGTGGCACAAAACCAACCACACATTTATTTAATAAAAAATCAGCCTTTCCCTATAAATAGGGTACTATTCATTCATATTCCTTAAGGCAAAAAAATGTGAGCACCATGGAGAGTTCTTCAAATTTTCATCTTCTTTCTCAAGCTAATATAGATGCAACAAGTGATGGTTCCAAGCTCATCTGATGCAAAGTAAGTTCTTTGTCCTCTTTTCCTCCTCTAATTTTGTTGTAAGATTGAAATGTAGAAGTCCAAATTTGCACCCTATAAACCCTAGAATTTGGAATTGCCTAATTGGCTTTGATTTAGTTGCTTACATGCATTTTGGAGAGTGTTACGATAATATTATCATGAATTGAGGTCTTTGTGAGTGTGTGAATGTGTTGAGGAGGATTGAATATCTTTCATGTGTATTGAGGTGGATCATTGGTATATAAAGAAGTTGGGAATTGAATATGCTTCTTGTGTGTTGATGTAGGAGTTTGGAAAAGTACTTATATGAGGGTGTTAGAGTGGTGGTATGAGAATTGTTGAGCATTGTCTTTGAGGAGTTGGTTTTAGGCCCTGAAATTAGACAGTATCGTGACTCTTGACACCCGGCATCATGACGCATAATCAAAAAGTGCTCACTGCCTAAGTCTGATCGAGTGGGCGTCGTGACACTCAAAGCTCAGCGTCGCGACATGGAGTAAGCAGAGGCTCTGCCTCAGGTCTGAACCAGTGGGCATCGTGACATGTAACATCTAACGTCAATGCATGACCAATTTTCAGAATCAGATATAACCCTTCCAATTGCAACCTAAGATGTTAGAGGCCACACTTAGAGTTTCACATCATCTCATATACGCGTAATTTATTATGTCACAAACGTAGGGTATCATATAGCGATGATAAATTTGATGTACATTCCATGATTCGTATTCTAATCCAGCTACCTATAAAGGTTATAGCATGAAGCACAAATTCCTTCGGCGATGTGAAGTTATGTTAACGAGACTCCAAATCAGCGAGTGGACACTCTTTCCTTAAGTTGATCTTTTTATATTATGTTATACTTAAATATCAGATTTATTTTTTTTGCATTTAGGGCGTTAGCCAAATTTATTTTGATGAATAATACTTTGAGAAATGATTTAGAAAAGAGATGATTTCAAAAGCATGATTTCAGTGATTTCGAGGCATGGGGGAAAACACACCTCAGTATGTAACTTGACTCAGATATGGAATTGACAGATTCAGATATCGTATGCGCATGCAGTTCAGGACTAGGTATGACAGATGCCCCTAGATCCTAGATTCAGAGTCTGGAGAGTAACATAGATCCACACCTCCAACTCTAGATTGTGGTTTTGGGGATGGCAATACGTAATGCTTCAAGACCATCAGATTCCAGGGCTTGGGGGACAGTGATACGTAACACCCCTAATCCTTAATTTCAGGGACAAGTAATGGCATGCTTTGGGGGACGACGATACGAAATGCCCAAATGTCATGAATTTTCACTTCTGGCTTTAGTTAGGCGTATAAGGGGACGACGATACGTAACGCCCCCATGCGCCAAGTTTTTTTCTGAGACAGATATTTCTGAGACAGTTTTCAGATACATATTTGCAGAAAATGTTTTCAGAAAACAGATTTCTTAGAAATGAATTTTTATAGATAAGTTTTCTATTTTCGATATGGACAAGAGTTATGAAAGAATTTTCAAGAAAGCTCAGTTTTACAGAAATTATTTAGAGTTTTCCAAACTGAAAAGAGTTTTCAGAAAAATCAGGTTTCTTAAATTGATTTTAGACTTCAAAACTATAAGATTTAAATTAAGCATTTCAGTTTCAGATTTAACCTGTCCACTCACTTAGATCATTCAAACGATCTAACCCCCACTCCCAGTCTCTTTGTTTTGTAAGATTACTCGGAGGACGAGCTCGGGAGAAAAGATACTGATGGCAGTCACTAGGGTGTTTGATCCACTAGGCCGAGTCAGAGATAGAGTTCAGTCAAGTCAAGTAAAGTCTAGTTTCAGATATTTGAATAGTAAAGTTGTGTATGAGTATTTATGTATAGAGTTGTTAAGGTCAGTGATGTTGAGTGTTCAGTTGTGTGTGTATTATTTTATATTCTATGTCATGGATTTGGGTAATGGTCCTAGATATAAGTTTATATCTGAAAAGAGTATCATTGTTTTTCATAGTGAGAAACTCAAAGGCTCAGGGGATAATATAGCCTATTCCCTGCCGGTAGCATCTCCAGATTGGTGATGTTACATCCTTACTATAACCCTAACTCAAATGTAAACTCATTTATAAGACCATTACCCAAAAAAACACCAATAACAACAATAATGTTCTTTAATACTGACAACTGTATACTCACATGTACGTCTCTTTTACAACTCTTATTCATGACACTTTAACATTTTACACGTACAATATCTACTATACAATGTGCATGATACGTGACTTTAATTAACTCTGACAGTGCTATATCTCTGACTTGACCTGGTGGACTTAACCCCTAGTGACTGCCATCAGTATCCATCCTCTCGAGCTCGTCCTCCTGGTATTCCTGTAAAACAGAGAAACTGGGAGGGGGGAGGGGGTTAGATCGTTTGAATGACCTAGTGAGTGGACAGTTTAAAACGAAAACTAAAATACTTTAGGAAATCCATTGTTCTAAAACTGAAATCTTTCAAGAAAGCTATCTTTTTGAAGACTCTTTCTTTTCTTAAAACATATTTTTTTCCTGAAAACCTTTCTTTCTGTAAAATTGAATTCTCTTGAAAACTCTTTCATAAAACTTATCATTTCTGAAAATCATAATTTTAAAAATCTTGTTTCTGAAAATCTGTCTCTGTAAATCTGGACGTATGAGGGCGTTACGTCTCACCGTCCCCCCATACGTCTAAATTTGTGGTCTGGGGGTGTTACATCTCGCCGTCCCCCAAGCCATTGAACTGGAGCCGGTGGTTCAAATCTATGCTACCCTATTGACTCTGAATCTGGGGTCTAAGGG
The DNA here is from genome assembly GCA_019454045.1 of Zanthoxylum bungeanum. Lineage (NCBI taxonomy): Eukaryota > Viridiplantae > Streptophyta > Magnoliopsida > Sapindales > Rutaceae > Zanthoxylum > Zanthoxylum bungeanum. The sequence continues at coordinate 21,123 of SKCR01033885.1, read as the reverse complement.
TGTTACTTCTCGCAGTCCTCCTAGCCCGGAATCTGGGATCTAAGGACATCTGTCATCCTTAGTCCTGAACTACGTATGCACATGTTCTGAATCCGTCAATTCCAGTAGTTGTACCAAGTTATAACTAAGGTGGATTTCCCCCCATGCCTCCAAAAATCAAATATATCATGCTTTTAGACCAATTTTTCTAAAACATTTCTTAAAACATACTTATTCATAAAACATCTGTAAATAAACTTGGCTAACAGCCTATATGCGGAAAAGTAAGTTTCAAATAAAAAATATAAGTAAATACAACTTGTGAAAATGGTCCACTTATAGATTTGGAATCTGACTAGCATTACTTTGTTTCACTGAAGGAAGTTGCGGTTCCTACGATGATATATAATTGATAAACTTAATTATTATACAAGTCATGAATTATGCTTGTAACATGACATAATGCATGTATATGCGCTGATACGGAACCCTTAAGGTGGCTTCTAACATGCTAAGTTGTAATAGAAATGAAATGAATCTGTTTCTGTTATGCGTCGCGATGTCAGGTCGGGACCGTCGTGACGTCCATACTAGCAGACTCAGGCAGAGAGCATTTCATGTTCTGCATCGCGACGCCAGGTGCTGAGCGTCACGACTTCTACACGAACGACCCGAGGCTTCACGCGACCTACCCGAGGCTTCCACATCACCGACCCGAGGCTTCCACACCACCGACCCGAGTCTTCCATACCACCGACCCGAGTATTCCACATAACCGACCTGAGTCTGCCACATGATCGACCCGAGTATTCCTTACGACCGGCCTGAGTCTTCCTCACGACCAACCCCAGTCAGAGAGAACCTTATTTCTCTACTTTGTAACACCAAGCATGAGCGTCGCGACGCCCACACTAACAAAGTCGAGGCAGAGGGAACCTCATTGTTACGCATTGCAACGTTGAGTGTTGTGCGTCATGATGCTGGCCGGATTCAGGGCCAACACCAACTATTCCATTGCCAATATTCAAGGTAATCTCAACACCACCATCTATCTTCAACATATATCAAAACTCATCTCATATTATCAATCTAAACATAAATCATTTATTCAAGTATCATCACATCCCAAAATAAAATCCCCCAACACATTCCCACACTTAAAGGCTTTATTCCATGCTCATATTATCATGACACTACTTAAAATGCATGTTAATCAACACCATTAAGGCCAAATAAACAAATCCAATCCCTAGTGTATATAGGGTGCAAATTTGGGGTTTCTACATTTCAAGCTTAAAACTAAAATTAGAAGAGGGAAAGAGGATAAAGAACTTACTTTGCATGAGATATGGTTGGAATCATCACTTGTTACTCCAAAATAGCATGAGGAGAAGAGAAAAATGAGAGAGCTTTCCTAAGGCTCCTTCACATTTTTGGGTTGAAAAGGGATGAGAGAATAATGTTCTATTTATAGAAAATGGGCCGATTTTGTAATGAGATGAGTGAATGTTGTGCCACATCACCATATTCTAGCTCATTCTCAAATTTCACTATAGCAGCCACGAAAATTATGATTTGGACCTATTTTTGATCCAAATTTGGAAAAATATCCAACGTGATAGTTGTAGGTCTCAGTCTTATATTTTCGACGATATAAAATCATAAATATCAGAGATTGTATGAAAATGTTACGACCCAAATACCATGGGCTGATAAACATAATTTCACATAATTTATCGAATGTCCAAAACATAATTTCACACACACACACATACTTGAACATGATTTGTATCATGTATCATGTCACTTATAACATTGTAGTCGTCGGGATTATCGTGGTGTTACATTAATATTTTCCATGCTTTAAATCCAATTTTCTCAACATTAATCTTATTAATCACAACACCAATCAAAACCTCTAGTAATGAAGAACTCACGAATAATTATAAGTATTATTAGAGTGGTCATAACACTCTAAAATGACAACTTGTTATCAAAGAATTTAAATAAGCTTACTTTAATGAGTGCACATACGGGCTGACGAGTCTTATCTTGATACGTACTTGATTAATGAGTGCATCGGTTTACACCCAACGAACTTCTAGTGGTCATACCATGAAAGGTATATGACATATATGGCATCAAAGTGTGGAGGATCACACACAAAATCAATGTTATCCTATAGTCAAAGGATTAGATATGCTACTCGACTCGAGGAGATTCCTATTGAAGGTGGTGTGTACTTCCAACTATTATGAATCACCTGTGAGTCATTCAGTATTCGCTCCAATGAATACTCACATGTCTATACGAGTTTCTTGTGCTAATGGTACATTACGTTAAACTATTGAAACTCTAATTCGAATATACGACATGTGCTAGTCTTCTAGGTTATAGGAATTCGACCGTATTCCAAAACCAATGACTAGGAATATTTACTTTAAGAATAGTTTATAATAGTAATATTATCCCAATGTTGGACCACTCAGTGTCCAATATTACTACAAGACTATTCTACAGTCGATGTCATTCTCAGCATATTTATATATATCAATCTAATATGCATAATAACATTACCATTAATAAGGTTGAAATGAAAAAATAGTTATTTTATTAATAAATAATAAAATATAATGTACAATATATTATTCGGATTGACGCTACAAGCACCAACTCAAACAAAATCCCACTTTTTTAGTGCCTATCCGGTTGGTACCGAAGTCCTATCTCCTTCATATGTTTATCTATTAACTTAGGAGGTAAGCCCTTAGTAAGTGGTGTTGGAGTTGGTGCTTGGAGTTCCAATCCGGATAATGTATAATACATTATATTTTATTATTTATTAATAAAATAACTACATTTTCATTTCAAACCTTATTAATGATATTTTTATTATGCATATTAGATTGATGTATAAATATGCTAAGAATGACATCGACATTAGAATAGTCATATAGTAATACTTGACACTAGGTGGTCCGATATTGGGATAAGTATTACTATTACAAACTATTCTTAAAGTGTATATATATATTCCAAGTCGTCGGTTTTGGAATACGGTCGAATTCCTATAACCTAGAAGACTAGCACATGTCGTATATTGGAATTTGTGTTCCAATGGTTTAACATAATGTACCATGAGCTTTGGAAGTTCACATAGACGTGTGGGTATTAGTTGGACCGAATACTGAATGACTCATATGTGATTCCTCATAGTTGGAGGTACACACCACCGTCAATAGGAATCTCATCGAGTCGAGTAGCATATGTGATCCATTGACTATAAGATAGCATTGCTTTTATGTGAGATCCTCCACACATTGATGCCATGTATGTCAGAAACCTTTCATTATCTGGCCTCTAGATGTTCGTTAGGTATGGACCGATGCACTCATTAATCAAGTGCGAATCAAGATAGGATCCGTCGGCCTGTATGTGTACCATAAGGGGTTTAGGTATCAATTTGAGTAAGTCAACATTCTTAAAACTTTGGCCAAAACCATCACCTAGGGTGGATCGCATCAATTGTTCAGAATTATGGACATGTCGATATAAGATGTGTGCCTCAGAAACTTGACGGTGTATTCTATATTTCCTAAGCACAACTCGGATAGCCTACGACAAAGGGATTGTTAAACATATATGATGACCTTGACTTGTATAGTTCAAAAAGATCATTCTTCGCGAATTCGGAGGCGACCGAATTACGTACATATTAGCTAGGCTTATTGTTGGTTTTTGCTAAGGTCCCAAGATCATTAAGCAAACATGAAATAAGTGCGAATACAAATCAACGAAGTTACGGAATACTCACATCGATCGGTTGAACGATGCTTTGACGAACAAAAACTCAGTTTCTAATCACTGCATGCTCAGCAGTCCACTGTCACAGCCTACTGCATTTTCAATTTTTGAGGTCAAGAATCCAAGCTCCAAGCTTCGTCAAATGATTCCCGGCTCATGGGTGGACTTCCCTATCACCTTCGCATGACTTCGTAGTGTGCTAACACTCCCAATTTTGCCACAAAATCGCGACTCTTGTGCTTCATATTGCTCTCGGTTTTGAGCCAAAACCAGTGAACAAAACAGCCCCAAGGGCGTGTGAAAAGAGAAGAGAAGAAGTAAAGAAAGAGACATGTGTGTAGTGTATCTAATACACTTAAAAGAAAATCAAATACCAAAATTCAAATAAAGGTAAATGTCTTTCATTCTTACACATTTGAGTGTCCAACACTCTTTCACCAACCAACTACTTCCATCACCAAAAAGGTGATAAAGTTGAGTAGTCGAAGTGACACTTGATTTGACGCTTGATGTGACTTGCGTGCCGCACTCGAATTCGAAATGCGAATGCACTCGCAAACAATCCCGGGCTCGGATTCACTAATTCCAAATTCAAGAATTTTCGTTACGTCGCAAATAAATGATTATGCCTAGCGAAATCACTATTCACGTCGCTAACGAATTAATTCTAAATTAATTTGTTCGCCCGAATTAAAATCTAATTTTAATTCCGTGCCGAAATCTAATTTCGTTTAATATATCGAATATATTAATTTAACCGATTAATTCCAAATTAATCATTTTCTCTCTTTAATGATATTTTATCCCAGATAAAATATCTCTGCAATTAATTCCAGATTAATTTTCTCTCTCATCTAATTAATCCCATATTAATTTAGAGTGTGAGTCATAAGTCATCGGTGAATCTTCTGGAAGCGACCCATGAGATCCTCGGATATGTTGGTAGTAAATTCGGTCGTCGGACTATCCGAACACGTAAGTACCTAGTACTACGTTTATACCGATTTACAAGACAAGGTTGGCTTCTAGCAAAGCGCCATGCCTACCCAATTCTCCAGAAATATCCTTACAGGAATAAATGATCTATATCAGGCGTAGTATACGTAGTATTGTGTATGTCGATCCAGTATCGGATGATCACGTGCTAGGCCTGGGGCTGGAATTGTGTCTGCCCCGTACGAAGCACATGTCAGATGTCTGGTAACTAGTCTCTATAATCGGATAAACCTGACCTTGTCATTTTATCCCGATGACTGCAGTACTTGAGAGTACTAGTACCGTATCCTACGTGACCATCATCTCCATATAACTGGAGTGACACTTCCGTCTTGACATCACACCCAACACACTACGATTCTCAATATACCCAGCATAGGTGTACACAGAACCTGTTAAAGCCCTGGACGACCAAAACAAAACTATATTGATTGTCGTAAGTATTAGCGGTGCAAGTCTCAGGTTAAGACCAAATACACCTACCCTGATTTCGGACTTCCATAGACACATAGTCATACTACCAATGGAATTCCGAGGGGGTCTATCCAGAGCGAAGCTGTTTCTCGTACCATCGGTAAAACACAACCTCCTATTACACTTGTATGAGTATTTTATACCCAAATATATGAGAACTATGCCGTTGTGCCCTCACAACGCGCACAAGTGTAATACTAGTCTTTTACGTATTCATCGATGTCCAATCTCGATAATACTCTGACTAGGGATATTTAATGATTTATCCTTCGTGGACCGATACTGTCTCATATAATTGTCAATCCAGGAATAAATCATAAGGACCTCATATCATTTATATATCTAGGTGATCTAATCACAAATGATAACAGAGCAATCTCATTTGTCACATAGTTAATTTGTACAACAACACCATGATCTGTACAAATAGTGACGCTATAGGTCATAATTGTCCAACACTTATATGACGAACGTGTCTGAACATAGAGAGTCTTAATAAGAAGTGTACTCGTTGAACATTTGGGTAGCTAATTAATTTTGATAAAAGATAATATTCGATATTATAATTATCAACTAAGATAATCAAATGTTATTGGATAACATTGATTATTTACTTTGGCCTAATTGGATTAATTGGATTAATTCAATATTTACACAAGGGCTTTGTCATAATTTCATAATTATCTCTACCATTTGAGAATATTAAGGTAATTATAAGAATGTAATTATATGGTTTTTTGGCTTGATTTAATTGGATTAAATCAAAATGGCAAACGTTGAACTAATCCATTTCTTAATCTTTGTCTTGATTTAATTGGATTAAATCAAAGTGGTAGACAAAGCTGATTAGTCACATCTAATAATACATATTTGGACAAATTATATTAAACCCACATAAAAATTAATTAAAACTTTTAATAGTTAAAAATTGCCTTTCGCGTACTTAAAATAGATGATAACTTGATTAGACTAAAAACTATGAATTAATGATGAATATAAATGATCTAATTATCTCATCAAAATGACGGTTCAAGCATTGGGATGCCTATTTAAGTCCATAAATATACTTCTTGAGCTTACAAATCAAGTTTGAAGTCTCACTGGATATGAAACCCTCTAGTTGTTGCGTATAGATATCCTCCTCGAGGAATCTATATAGGAAAGTGGTTTTCACATCCATCTGCTATATCTCATAATTATGATATGCAACAATGGCTAAAAGAATCCTAATAGATTTTAGCATGACTACTGGTAAAAAGTTTTCCTCATAGTCAATCCCAGGTTTTTAAGTGTAACCTTTCATTATCAGTCGGTTCTTAAAGGTTTTCACATTTCCATCGGGCCCTCGCTTCCTTTTATAAACCATTTACAAACAATAGGTTTAACGCATTTAGGAAGTTCAAATAAGTCTCAGACTTGATTGTCATGCATAGAATCCGTCTCAGACTTCATAGGTTCCATTGATATCCAATATTGTCTGTTTATACGTATTCAGATCCATTTCCTCCAAGAGGATAACATCAAGGCTCGCATCAGATATTAAATATAATCTCTCAGGAGGCCATGATATTCTATTCGACTTACGTAGAACTGTGTTATAGATCCTTCACCTAGTTGGATCTTTGGTTCCATCTCAGGTTCCTCAATGTTTGGATCAAACTCCTCGAGTTCAATCTTTCTACAATTCCCATTTCCTCTCAGAAATTCATTTTCAAGAAAAGTGACAAATCGAGCAACAAATACATTTCATTTCTCAAAATCGTAGAATTGATATCCCAATGAATTTTTAGGATATCCAACGAACCTATATTTATACCCCCTGGGTGCTAGTTTATCCCGCTGCGTAACTCTAACATATGCAGGACAACCCCAAATCTTTTAAATATCTAAGACTTGGATTTCTACCATACCATATCTGATATGGGGTTGTCGAAATGGATTCTGATGGAACTCTGTTAAGTATGTGGGCAGTAGTAAGTAAAGAGTAACCCCAAAGGTAATATGGAAGATCTGTAAAGCTCATCATAGATCGTACCATATCCAATAAAATATGATTTCTCCGCTCAGATACACCATTTTTTTGAGGAGTTCCTGGCGGGATATATATGGCAAGAATCCTATTCTCCTTCCAGGAGAGAGAGGCGAGAAGAGAGTTAGATGCTGTGTCACAAAGGAGAGAGGGGCGTGAGGTGATTGAGAGAAGTGAGGGCAGTGTGGTTTATGTCTTTGTCGTTTACATGATGGATGGGCTGTGGGGTTTTGTGTAGGTGGCTTTTATTGTTCACGTAAAGACCATCTCATGAAGCATACCCCATGCGCGACCGATGTGGGATTTAGGGTTGGCTGAATGATTTAGTTATTTGTGGGTGGCTTGTGGCTGATGAAGGGTTTGTTGATGAGTAGTCTCGGCTGAGGGGTTGTTGGCTCTATTGGTTGGTTCGTTACTAGAGTTCACGTGTGGCGGCAATGGAGAGGGATTTTGGAGTGCTTTTTGCATGAATCATCCATGGTTATTTCCTTTGTGTTTTCGTGAATCAAGTTAGGGGAAGAATGGAGAGGACTTGTGCTTCATATAGGAGAGGGTTGAGGTTGTTGGTGGATTTCATTGATGGGGAGGCTATTTAATTGCTTTGTTGTTTGGTGGAAGGTTGATGTGGTGTATTTGACTTAGGGGAAGGTCATTTAATTGGGGGGCTGTTGGTGGAGGCTATTTAATTGCTTTGTTGAAAGTGGGATGTGAGTTTCTTGTTGTGGTCTTCACGTGGTGGGCTAGGTTTGTTTTGGCTTCTTGTGCATGGTTAGTATGTGCATGAGGTGAGTGAGAGAGAGAGATGTGAAGGAGTTGTGAAGTGCCGAGAGTGTATGGTTTATTTGGTGTTTTACATGTGCATGGCTTGTGTACGTGAAAGGGGCAGCGAGGGTTTGTTATTTATGAGTTAATGGGGGCAGGTTGACGAGAGAGAAAAGAGGCTTTGAATGGGTTTGTGCCGAGGATAAATTTTAAAACAGAGGTCTAACGAGCAAACCCGAAGCTAAGCAAAAAAATTAAATCCAACGAGGTATCGATTTCCGAATTTTCCCTTCCAACGTCCGTTTCCCACGACTTCCGCAACTTAAGAGGTAGTGCCTCCATACGAGGCTCATCATCGGGACTTATATGCAAAAATGCAGTGCTTAAACTATAGTAATCATTACATTTTGAGTGTACCCAAAATCGTTGATTGAATAGTTGGACTATTGCAATCGAGATGGCTGGAAAGATTAGTGTTAGGGATATCATCATGGGCGATAATGTCTTTAACGGCGTAAATTTTCCAGATTGGGAAATGAATCTCAGGATAGTCCTGAGAGCTGAGAAGTTACTCTATTGGATAAAGAAACCTCTCGGGCCTGAGCCCGGAGTTGAGCAAATAGTAGAACATGAGCTTTAGAACACTCATCATGATGATAACTTTAGTGCTAAATCCGTTATGCTTGCCGAAATGACTCCTTAATTTCGTCGTCAAAACTAAGGATTAGATTCTTATAGTATGATGTTGAAGTTGAATGATCTTTACAAATCTAACCTTAGATCTCAGAAGTACGAATTGCAAAAAGAAGCTCTTTTGCTCGCGTATGTCAGAGGGTACATCTGTCGAGCACTAGGTGTCGCAGATGATTCCTAACATCGAACAGCTAAGTTAGCTGGGCATTACCTACGAGGCCGAGACTTCCATAGATTTGATCTTATAGTCTCTGCCCGAATGCTGGGGCGGGTTCATCATGAACCAAGAGAAAACTCTTGGAGAGTTAATGACTATGCTCAAGGAGTCAGAGCCAGAGCTTATGAAAAGGCAAGATGCGCAAGGCGCGTCTTACTTCGACATCCCAGAAGGCCAAGGCTTGGCCGAAGGCTTCTGGGGGTGTGAAGAAAAGGGCAAAGGAAAAATTGTCACAGTCTTCTGGGAAGACAAAGGACATATCCTAACACGTCTGCCTAAATTGTGGAAAATAGGGTCACTGGAAGCGTGACTGCCGTATGGACAAGGCAAACATGAAGAAATTGAAGACGGGCATGGCTCCGGCTTTAGGTATGTTTGTTATAAACATGTACACTAATGGTTTTAAAAAATTGGATTTTTGATACTGGAAGTGGTACTCACATATGTACTGATGTGCATCATCTGCTGATTAGCAGGATACTGACTTCAGATGAGATTGACCTGTGAGTCAGAAACGGGACGAGAGTCGCTGTTTTGGCTGTGGGAACCTAAATTTTGGAACTGCCCTTTGGGCATGTACTTAAATTAGGATACTGTCATAATGTGCCTAGTTTGACTAGAAACATTATCTCTATATCTAGTTTAACCCGTTGCGGGTATACCTTTATGTTCCAGAACACTGGGTGTTTTGTTTATAAATATGATATTGAGATATACACATTAGATGTGAATAATAGTATTTATATTTTGAATATAAATGAATCTCAAACATATAATATGACAAATAAAAGGGCTCAAACTGAATAAATCAGATGAGACTTATTTGTGGCATTGTCGCCTGTGACACATTAACAAGACTCGTATATACACTCTTTTGAAGAATGGATACTATGGACAGATTTGATCCTAAATCATATGACGTCTACGAATCTTGTTTATTAGGCAAAGTGCGTAAAGTGCCTTTTAGCGGTAAAGGTACACGTGCCACCTAGCTGTTTACCCCTCGTTCATGGTGACGTATGTGGGCCCATGTCTAGCTAGGTTAGAGGTGGTTATAAAAATATTTTGTAACCTTTACGGATGTTCCATCGCATTATGGTTATGTGTATCGTATGAAACACAAATCAGAAACTTTTGATAAATTCAAAGAGTTTCGACACGAAGTAGAAAAACAGACGGGCAAAAGTATTAAGATATTACAGTTGGACCGTAGTTGAAAATACTTGAGCAGTAAGTTTCTCAATTAATTGAAAGAGTATGGTATTCTTTCACAGTGGACTCCTCCCGGAACACCTCAATTGAATGGTGTGTCCGTACGAAAAAATTGAACTTTGTTGGACATGGTAAGGTTAATGATGAGTCGCTCTGAGTTACCAATTCCCTTCACGGGATACGCATTGAATAGTGCAATACTTATTTTGAATAAGGTTCCGCCAAAGTTTCTTGGACAGACTCCATATGAAATATGGACAAGAAAGAAACCGGGTTTCTCATTCCTGAAGATTTGGGGATGCTAGGCATGTTAAACGTTTGGATGATACCAAACTAAAATCCAAATCGGATAAGTGCCTATTTGTAATTGGTTATCGTAAGGAAACCAATTCCACAACTCACAAGAGAACAAAGATATTTGTTTCTCTCCATGCGTTTTCCTTGAAAAGGAATTCCTATATGCAGTGGTAAGTGGGAAGAAAGTAGAACTTGATGAAAATGAGAGTAATACTGTTCCTGGCACCGATCCCTTAACGGAACACGAACAGTTCATCAAGGATGAATCTGTTTCACAATATTCTAATACACAAGAACCACGTAGGTCGGAGAGAGTCAAAAAATAACCTAAGAGGTATGAGTTTCTGATCTCACCTCATGTAGACATTAGTATTATTGAGGATAATGAACCGACTACATATGAGGAAGTGATACAAGATATCGACTCCATTTATAGCAAAGTACCATGAAGTCCGAAATGGATTCCATGTATACAACCAAGTTTGGACACTGGTTGATGTACTAGAAGGCATTGTGCCTATTGGTAGCAAATGGGTTTTCATGGTGAAGACAAACATGGATGGCAACATACAAACGTACAAAGCTAGGCTTGTAGCGAAAGGGTATCGTCATCAACATGGTGTCGATTATGACAAAACCTTTTACCTGTTGCCATGATTAAATCCATTCGGATAATGCTTGCTATTGCTACATATTTCATAATGAAATATGGTAGATGGTCATCAAAACCGCTTTCCTTAACGGAAACCTTTTGGAGGATGTTTTATACAACAACCTGACGATTTTATCATACTAAAACATGCAAACAAGGTTTGCATGTTAATTCGATCCATTTATGGATTGAAGCAAACATTGTGTTCTTGGAACCAACGTTTTGATGAGATCATATTACAATATGGTTTCATTCAAAACAAAGGTGATTCTTATGTATATAAGAAGGTTAATGGGAGCGCACTGACATTGGATTTCCTATAGATTGATGATGTATTATTTCTTGGAAATAACATTCCCATGTTAACAATCGGTGAAAGCTTGGCTTTCAATAAAATTCTCCTTGGAATACTTGGGAGATGCAACCTTTATTCTAGGAATAAGGATCTACTGGGATAGATCTAAAAGTTGTTGGCACTCTCCGAGAACTCGTACATTGAAAGACATGTACGCGACCTGGTGTCTCATATGCTTTGAGAATATGGAGTCACAATCAGGCCGATCCAGGTGATGGTCACTGGATTGAAGTAAAGAACATCCTTGAGTATCTTAGACGAACTAAAGATACATTCTTAATCAATGGAGAAAGATAACTTGAGGTAACTGGGTTCACCATTGCAAGTTTCCGAACCGATAAAGACGACTTTAAGTCGTAATAAGGGTACGTAATTTTGTTTGAACAACGGAATAGTGATATGGAAATCTTCCAAGTAAGATACTGTTGCCGATTCAACAAAAGCAGAATACATTGCTGCAGCTCAAGCAGCAAATGAAGCATTTTGGATCTATAAAAATTCCTAATTGGATTAGGAGTAGTTTTGTTAGCAGCTGAGCTAGGCTACAACATAGGCTAAAAAAAAACGGTCTCATCAACGATCCAAGTATGTACTTCGACGGTTTTATCTGATTCGTGAGATCATACATCGTGGCGATGTGATGATCGAATAAATCGCATCAGATGATAACCTTGTATATCCGCTGGCGAAAGCGATATCTCAGTATAAACATGAGCGACCCGTACATAGTTCATGTGTTGGACACTTGAGTGATTGGCTATAGGCCAAGTGGGAGATTGTTGGACAATTATGACCCATAGCATCACTATTTTGTAAAGGACATGGTGTTCTTGTACAAAATTAACTATGTGACATAGGAAATTGCTCTTTTATCATTTTAAAATTGGATTACTTAGATATATAAATGATAAAGGTCCATATGATTAGTACCAGATTAATAAGATATGACACAATATTAATCCACGAAAGGTTAATCATTAAATATCCATAGTCGTAGTATTATCGAGACTTGACATCAATAATGCGGAATAGACTAGTATTACATTTGTGCACGTTATGGAAGCTTAACGACATAGTTCTCATATATTTAAGTATTGGATACTTTTGCAAGTGTGATATGAGGTTCTGTTTACTGATGGTACGGGAACAGCTTAACTCTGGATAGACCCCTCGGAATCCCATTTGTAGTATGACTATGTGTCTATGGGAATCCGAATAAGGGTAGGTGTATTTGGTCTTAACATGAGACTTGCATCGCTAATACTTGCGACAATCAGTACGCTTTGGTTTTGGTCGTCCGAGGCTTTAACAGGTTCTATGTACGCCTTTTCTGGGTATACTGAGAATCGTAGTGTATTGGGTGTGATGTCAAGATGGAAGTGTCACTTCAGTCATATGGAGATGATGATCACGTAGGATACGAAATTGGTACTCTTAAGTACTGCAGTCATCGGGATAATATGACTAGGTCATGATTATCCGATTATAGAGACTAGTTGCCAGTGATCCGATATATGCTTCGTACGGGCAGACACAATTTCAGCCCCAGGCCTAGCATGTGACATCCGATACTGGATCGTAATGCGCAATACTTAGTATACTACGCCTGATAAAGATTATATATTCCTTTAAAAAATATTTCTGGAGAATTAGGTAGGCACGTGCTTTGCTAGAAGCCAACCATGTCTTGTAAATCGGTAAGAACATGGTACTGGGTATGCACGTGTTCGGATAGTTGGACAACCGGATTTACTACCAACATATCCAGGGATCTCTTGGGCCGCTTCCCAAAGATTCACCGATGACATTTGACTCGAACAGAATTAATCTAGGATTAATTATGAGAGAGAGAATTAATCTGGGATTAATTTTCAGAGAAAGAATTTATCTGGGATTAATTCGTCGAGAATTGAGAACGCGATTAATTTGGAATTAATCGGCAAAGTAAATTTAATAGTTAAATTAGATTTTACTATTTAATTTATTTAATTGGGCTAAAATAATATATTAAATATATTAATTGAAATTGGATTTCAATGCGGAATTAAATTGGACTGTAATTCAAACGAACGAATTAATTTGGAATTAATTCGTAAGTGACTTCCGTAATAATTTTGTGAGGTATTATTATTTAATTAAATTGGATTTAATTACGTAGCGACGAAAAATTCATTTATTCGGAATTAAACGAACCTGGGCCTGAGCGAAGTTGCGTGTTGGATTAGCCGACTTAAATTTGGAATTTAAAAGTGGTGGGACCCACTTGACTTACATCAAGATGTTTGACACTTGATGGAAGTTGTTATTGGTTGAGTAAAGCTTAGATTGCTTTTAAAACACTCAAACCAATTCAACACACAAACTTAATATAAATTAACAAGTCAACTTTGGAAGTGGGCATGTTACTATTCACATCAAACTATTCTCTCTTCTTCTTTGCAAATTCCGAGCACTCCTCTCTCATTCCATGGAATTTTGTTGTAAAATTTCTTCATGCTAGCACATCAAGGAGTCAACTTAAGTGATAGGAAAACTCACCCAAGTGTTGGAAACACTCAAGGAAGCTTGGAGCTTCCATCTTCAAAGAAAAAGTTTTGAAATCTCATCCAACCAACATAAGTTTTTCCGCAACTTTCTTGTTGGGAAGCGGCCGCGAGTGCGCAGCGGAAAATCAAAATTATTATGCCGCTTTCCCTTTGCCTAAGACCCATTTGTTTTTATTATTCTACAAGCCTAGGCATGTTACTATATATTCTAAGCATAAAAATAATAAAACATGAAAAGAACATAAACCTAAACATGTTAATTATCATAAGAACTCTAATTAAAATAAAGAAAGAAAAAGACTTACTTGAACCAAAGACTCATCCAGTCCTCCCTCAAATCTACAAGCTTTTCTCGAACTCAGCAAGCTCTTCCACCTTCCAAAGAGCCACCCAAGTGTGTGGCCTCCAAAGATGCACACACCAAAGCCAAAACTCAATGGCAATACTACGCCTTGAGTGCACGGGTATTTTTCCCTTGGTGCTAGTCTAGGCAAATACCTCAAAACTTTTAACTCGAGGTTCCTCTAGTGAATTAGACTTAAGGATCCTCAAAATCAATGGCTTACTCTTAAACTTTAGAGTTGCTCACTTATATAAACCCAAGATATGAAAGGTTTTGGTGAAAATATTTGTGAAGAATTCTTTGGATTTATATAGTGTTCCAAAGATAACAAAATTAATTAAGAATCCGATGTGGGATAAAAGCTAATTTAATCTTGGCCACTGGATCTTAATTTAGTGGTTTAATGAGGTTATAAAATCCTAATAAGAGTTTGTGCTGAATTGGAATTCAAAACAAATAACAAAAAAATTTACTATTCACGTTACTATTCATGTGAATAGTAATTTTTTTTATTCCGATTCCCAAAGTGCCCCCATCGTCATTCACCAATCCCTAAGCCACTATGGAACCTCATAAATGACCTGTTCAATAATTAAACACATTGAACCATTTATGAACAATTCCTACAGCAATCATATATGCTGTTATATTTGTACTGTTCACTGTTAACCATTGATTTCGACTTTGTTGTGTGTGACCTTTTGGGTTCCCCTCAAGTTGGACATGAAATGAATCGTGATAATTTAATCGAACATAAATTATCCTCCGATCAGATGGTCGTTCGATTTCAATGACCAAGGTTGACATCTAACAACATGCCAATGCCCCCAAATGAGAAGGAAAGATATATATATATATATATATATACCCATTCTGTATGCGATTTACATATGATACGATCCCTCGCCTCACTGTATCCCCACCTATTGACCTAGGGTACGTAAAGTGTCTACCCATATTGTCAAATGTATGATGTTGATAGTGTCATGAATCGTGCTAACCCAAGAATCTCACACGATTCTTCCGCTGTGGCCACAGTCTCAAGCACTGATCACACAAATCAACCCGTGAACTGGAATACTACTCTTATAAGAAAATATTATCCGAGAGAGTGGCGATTCTCTGTTGTATTTTTACAAACTTCATGTGTTTCAACAATTGACCCAATCATACCCTTATGACCAGATCTTTTGAATCGGGGAAGGAAAATGTCAAAGTTATTTGATCCACACATAAGATTGTAAAGACCTCAAGTCTAAGGACTAGTCATATAATCGATACATGAAAGTTCTCACACACAAATGGGATAAACACTCCATATGAAAACTTTCGACGGTCAGTTCGATGGAAACGAGCAACTCATGCATCCATGTGATACACCAA
The DNA here is from genome assembly GCA_019454045.1 of Zanthoxylum bungeanum. Classification (NCBI taxonomy): domain Eukaryota; kingdom Viridiplantae; phylum Streptophyta; class Magnoliopsida; order Sapindales; family Rutaceae; genus Zanthoxylum; species Zanthoxylum bungeanum. The sequence continues at coordinate 5,381 of SKCR01033885.1, read as the reverse complement.
GCGGACAGATCTCCGCTAGAAGCCTATGAGATCGGCTACCCCACTTAAGGGCGGATCATATCATCATGCTATTCTCTCCGCTTTGTGAACGCCCGGATTATTCACAAAACTATGACTAGGAATATTTAAGAGTAATTATTCTAATAAGGTGTGGAAGCCATCGTCTTATTACTCTAAGGGCTTTATTACAGTGTTGATGATTCATATAAGTCATGTAAGACACGTATAATAAAGATTTCCATTTTATTAATTAATGAAAATATTACAAATACATGTACATATAGCCCATCCACAAGTTGGGTATATGGCATATCCCTAACAATCTCCCACTTGCACTATAGCCAACTAGTATGAATATGGACGCCATACTCTCGGGTGTGCCTATCATGCTTTTGTTGAGTCAGCCATTTAGTCAGAGAATCTGTAAGATTATCTTCTGTGGGTATTTTCTCTATAATAACTTATTTTCTCTCAACAATCTCCCTGATGAGATGAAATCGCCTGAGTACATGCTTGGATTTCTGGTGGGACCTTGGTTCCTTTGATTGAGCAATGGCGCCCGTGTTGTCACAGTATATCGTGACTCCATTCTTTATCACGGGAAGCACTTCTAGCTCCGTGATGAACTTCTTTATCCAGACTGCTTCTTTAACAGCCTCAGATGATGCAATATACTCAGCTTCAGTGGTGGAGTCCGCTGTAGTTGACTGCTTTGAGCTTTTCCAACTGACAGCACCGCCATTCAAATAAACAGATATCCCGTTTGCGATCTGCTGTCATCCCTTTCGGTCTGAAAGCTCGCATCACAGTAACCAATGACTTTCATCTCAGAACAATCTCCATATGTCAAAAACATATCCTTAGTTCTTCTCAGATACTAGAGGATTGTTTTGACAGCTGCCCAGTGTTGCTCACAAGGATTTGCCTGATACCTGCTCGTTATGCTAAGACCATAAGAGACATCAGGTCTTGTACATAGCATGACGTACATGATCGATCCTATTGCTGAAGCATAAGGGATCCTACTCATACACTCTCTATCTGAATGAGTATGTAGACATTGCTCCTTAGATAATTTTATTCCATGATAAATAGGTAAATTACCTCTTTTGGAATCTTCCATTTTGAATCTTTTCAAAACTTTATCTATATACATAGATTGAGAAAGTCCTAACAACCTCTTAGATCTATTACGGTAGATCTTAATGCTGAGGATGTAGGCTGCTTCTCCCAAATCTTTCATGGAGAAATTCTAAGATAACCATTGCTTGGTGGTTTGAATCATGGGAATATCATTCCCGATGATTAATATGTCATCGAAATATAATACAAGAAATATAAAAGCACTCCCAATACTTTTCCTATAAACACAATGCTCGTCTACATTTTTGATGAAGTCAAATTATTTGATTGTCTCATCAAATCGTATATTCCAACTTATGGAGGCTTGTTTGAGTCCATAAATGGATCGTTTAAGCTTGCATACTTTATTATGATCATCCTTAGAAGCAAACCCCTCAGGTTGTGTCATATAGACTTCCTCTACGAGGTTCCTATTAAGGAAAGCTGTTTTGACATCCATCTGCCAAATCTCATAATCAAAGTGTGCAGCTAGTGCCAGTAAAATTCGAATGGACTTTATCATTGCAACAGGCGAGAAGGTTTCGTCATAGTCAATTCCTTGGATTTGTCTATAACCTTTCGCCACCAACCTAGCCTTATAGGTTTGGATGTTGCCTTCTACATCAGTTTTACTCTTGTAAATCCACTTGCAGCCTATGGGTTTTATCCCTTTAGGTGCATCCACCAAGTCTCAGACTTGATTCTGATACATAGAGTCTATATCGAATTTCATGGCCTCAAGCCACTTGAATGAATCAATGTCACGTATTGCTTCGTCATAACTGGTGGGATCATCATTATCAATGACCTAATCATGTTCCTCATAAATATGGAAACCATTTCTTTCCCTACCAGACCTTCTGAGTTCATAACCTTGTGGTTGTTCCGTCGCTGCCCTTTGAGGGGCCTGGGGTTTAGTTCTATGTTAGTTTGTTCTTCTCGTACCTCATCGAGGTCAAGTCTACTCCCACTATATTTCTTGAGAAGGAATTCATTCAGTAGAAATTTAGCATTTCATGAGACAAATGTTCTTTGTTCATTTGGGACGTAGAACACGTATGCTCTTGAGTTCAAGGCATATCCTACAAACTTACATTTAACTGTGCTATCATCCAATTTGTTAGTTTGTGTGAGCTTGACAGATGCGTCACATCCCCAAACTCTTAGATAACTAAGACTAGGACGTTTCACAGACCATAACTCATATGGTGTTTAACTAACAGTTTTGGAAGGAACTTGATTTACTAGTTGTAGGCATCGCATTTTCGCATGTGAAACCCGATGATGAGTCTCAGTTGGAGGCACTACCTTTTTAGCTAAGGATATTGCGGGAAATGGAGGTCGGAAGGGGAAATTCAGAATAAGTACGTCATCAAGTTCATTTCACAAGTTCACTGTCTTCGTTAGTGCTGCGTTCGTTACTTCGTTCGAACGTCAGGCAGATTGCGGACTTTTTTTGTCGTGTAGCGTTCGAATTGGCGTTTGAACGGTGTCGGTATTTCTGGTTTTGCTGCTAGCCTCGCACCCCAGCCCAATTAGCTCCCCAAAGCCCATAAAACACATCCCAATTTAATTAAATTAAACATTAAATATTAAATAAAATATTTAAACCATTTACCAATTAAATAAAACAAAATATAATCATACCTAATAAAGATAAATCAATATATTAACTTCCTAACCAAACAAATCACATACTAAATTAAAAGGATGTCATGCCTAATTAAAATCAATCATAACAAATTAAATATTTTGTATTCCTAATCTAGCCAAGATTTGTCCCCCCTCAATCTTTGACTTTCCTTGCTCAACACTAAATCATATCTCTCTTTAATGCCAAAATCCCTTCCTTGTGAGACAAGGTGAAGCCCTAGCCCTTCTCTATATAAACAACCCCTAACCAAGACATGCACTCATCTAGCTCATACAGATAACTCACAAAAAATCATAACACAAAGAGCCTAGCCACTCACGGCAATAGCAATTGGAAGAACACAAACCATTCCCCTCATCTCCTCCACTCCATAACCGAAAAAAGCACCCTTCTAAACCTCTACCCATCACCGAAAATCTCCCCATACAGCAGCCCTCCATCACCGAAAATATACCTCCAAACAGTAGCCCAAACCACTCCCAAAATAGACCCTAAAATCCCTTAAAACAGTAACATAAACTGCGCTTATAATCCTTGAAATAACCACACAAAACTACACTAAAAAACCACAAAACACTCGAAACAGTTCGTTGAAACGTCAAAACAGGTGACCTGAACATGAGTAGCAAAGCAGAGACCGAAAACAGCAAAAGGAGACCGAACAGCAGCAGAACGGAGACCGAACGGCAAGCAAAACAGCAAAACAGTGAGCTAGGATGCTAAACAAGAACCGGAGAAGTTGAGGAGCTGTACCCTTTCCGACGTCCGTGAAACGCATGCCCGAAAGTTGGCAAGAAGGTTAGACCTGAGGGTACTTTCCACACTCATCTTTATTTGATTTTTGCTATTTATTTTGACTGTATTTTAATTATTTGTTGAATCTTGTGTGTGTATGATGCGTGTTGTGGGTATTGGATGAATGAAAGAGTGTCGTCTCTTGCGGTATATAGGATGGAAACACAGACGTAAATTCCGTAGCCGAATCCGAATGGACGGTAGTGCGGTCTGTACTTGGGATACAACTCCACGTACCGCTTGAATAAACGCACCTTCTTTTGTTTCATGTTACTTTGGTTTATTTATTTATTTTTCGTCACTTGAATTTTGCATGTTGCTTATTTACGTATGATTCAATCGAGCGCATGGGCTTAGTAAGTGGAATGAAAGATCCCCTATGGAGAGGGGTTAAAGCCCTTTACCACGATGCTTCGCCGCCCCGGTTGATGTGTTTTCGGTTGAATGCAAGACACGTTCAATCGGGCATACTAGTTTGATATTATTGCTTTTAATTCTATATATGCATCATTCAATCGAGCGCATGGGCTTAGTAAGTGGAAGGAAAGATCCCCTACGGGGAGGGGTTAAAGCCCTTTACCCTGATGCTTTACCATGCCGGTCGATGTGTGTTCGGTTGAATGCAAGACACGTTCAATCGGGCATACTAGTTTGATATTATTGCTTTTAATTCTATGTATGCATGATTCAATCGAGCGCATGGGCTTAGTAAGTGGAATGAAAGATCCCCTACGGGGAGGGGTTAAAGCCCTTTACCACGATGCTTTGCCGCGCCGGTCAATGCTCGTGTCGGTTGAATGCAAGACACGTTCAATCGGGCATACTAGTTTGATATTATTGCTTTTAATTCTCTGTATGAGTGATTCAATCGAGCGCATGGGCTTAGTAAGTGCAATGAAAGATCCCCTATAGGGAGGGGATTAAAGCCCTTTACCACGATGCTTTGCCGCGGGTTGATGTGTGTTCGGTTGAATGCAAGATACATTTAATCGGACATACTGAGCTTGACATTGTTGTCTTTATTCTTTATGTTGCATGCATCAGGTCTGGTTCTGTTTGAACGCGTTCTCGAACACTACACGAACACGAACATTCTGTTTACCATTCGAACGGGTTCTCGAATGCTACGCGAACGCACACGCACTTTCTTAGTCTCATAATGCATCAAGTCTGGTTCCGTTCGAACGCGTTCTCGAACACTATACGAACGCGAGACTTCTGTTTACCGTTCGAACACGTTATCGATCTCTACGCGAACGCACACGCATTTTCTTAGTCTTATCATGCATCAGGTCTGGTTCCGTTCGAACGCATTCTCGAACACTACACGAACGCAAACCTTCTGTTTACCATTCGAACGCGTTTTCAAATGCTACGCGAACGCGCACCCACTGAACTGAGTCCTTTTCATTACATTGCATACATAGTTTTCCTAGTAGCTATCCCCACATGTATGAATACAATGTGTTTAATGTATTACAATTCATATACTTATGTCATGATAACATTTGAGTATTATTTCTTATGGTATATCGGATGGATACCCAGACATAAATTCCGTAGCCGATTCTGAATGGACGGTAGTACGGTTTGTACTTGGGATACAATTCCACGTACCACTTGAGAAGGTGCTCACATGTGTGCTTGTGTGGTTAGTATGTGTGCTTTTGTTTTCTTGAATATAATATGCCAATGAAGTTGTATGTTTGTCGCTCCTTTGATGTACTTCCAAACATGCAATCTTAGATGTGAAAATATGTGTAAGTTTTATTTTGTACATGTGAATTTAGAAGCATGATACTCTTGGAAA
>SKCR01033884.1:0-39859 GCA_019454045.1 Zanthoxylum bungeanum | reverse complement strand
GATATCTCTATAAAAATCTAGTAGTTAACAACTCGTTATGTTTTTTTTATTCTATGTTAACGACTTCAAAGGAACTACAGATTCTCTCGAACTCTATAAAATCCTAGGTTATATTCTCTAGATCTATTCAAAATCTCATCTCTCGAGTGATAGATTCTAAACATATATCATCATATTTGTGGCCAGCAAACACAAAGTATTAAACTCAAAAGAATATAAATAACTCAATAAAACTTCATAACAAAATTAGCAAACGATACAAGGTTCAAGCATCAGTTACATCATTCTCCAGAATTAAGGAGTTTAGTTAATGACTAAAGATAAAAACAATGATAAACAAGTCATGAATCTAATGGAAATCATTAGAGTTTTAAGAAAGAAACAAGATAATAAAACCTGAATTGAATCTCTTCCTATTCGGACGTCACCGTCTTCGTCTCCTCTTGTCGCTCTTCAATCATTCACATTGGATCTCTAAAAATATGTGTTTATGTTTTATGATGTGTATTAGCTCATCCTTAAAGTTTGGACGAACTAATGTATTTACAATAGAGCCTTGGGGTCCCTTTTGTTGAAACGCTAAAAATCACGTTCCTGGAATGCATGTTTGTCTTTCCCGCAGCGCCGCGGCGCTGGGCTTGGGCGCTGCGGCGCCTGCCTCTTTGGAAAGTGTATGGTGCTCGTGATCTTTGAAGGCGCCGCGGCGCCTGGACTCTTGCGCCACGACGCTAGTGATGTTTTCTTCAATGGTGTTGCGCCTGTATTTTTTGCTCCCGTGCACGTTCGATGCCTCCGAAAGTTCCCAAAACACTCGTATTTACTCCATTATTGATGTTTTAATGCTTTCTACAAATAAGACATAAAAGAAACTAAAAATACATTAAATGACTCGAAACATAACAAAATAGTAGGCTAAGGACGTCAGAATAAGTGGGTATAAACCACACTTATGAGATACCATAGCCTTTAACAATCGTTATCTCTTTCATTCAAGAAATGCTTAGCTCACTCTCATTCCTTATCACACTTAACCATTTCAACCGTTATACACATAACTCACATCTATAAGTCAATGATAACTTATTCATATTGTATACACTTACATAAACTAATACCAATAGCTCAATTTATCAATTCCGTATGTCCAACCTATACATATATTAATATCATATACATATACAAACACACATTCATTTACTTATACATAGACATATTCCTTTACATACACACATTTATATCATTATAGATTCATATCCTTATGTACATCAATACATACACACAAACAATAAGCTCATCAAGCATTGCACTTCATATAAAAGCATTGACAAAAATCCATACCTGTAGAGGTCGATAAGCTTAACTATACATGTTCTCGAACTCTGTCTCAGGAGTATCTCTAACTATCATCGTATTATCCTAAACACTTCAATCATTTGCATATATATACAAATTTATATATATATATAATGCATATCAACAAATTATGTATTCCTCGCATTAGTTACTTACCTGGCTTCACGAGCACCGCAGGTCCTAGTCAAGTCTGTCAAAACAAATGGCGAAATACCGTCAGAAACACGACTTATGGAGTTCTCGACCAAACTATTATAAAATTATGGATCTTTTCGGAACAACCAAATCAAATCCGATTTCAATGATTTCAATTTTAATAATCTTAAAACACTATTACAAACTATTCCAACCACTAGTTCATCTAAATTCTAGGTTTACACATTTTTGGAAAATCTTCCGAAAAAGTTTCCACAAAAGCTACGGAAGGGTCCCGAACCCTCCGAACCTACCCGGATTTATCCAAACATATTCGTAATATCATATATAACTCATAAGTATTGTTAAAATCAAAACAAATCATGATTCGCAAAAACCCATTTTTACCGGAAACTAACATACTCTATCAGATCAATTAAATTCATATCGTTTTCACTCGGATTCTACTGAATGCTCATATTCAATATACTAACACTCAAACAATTCAATTCATATCAATACGTTAATCTACAAAGCTATTGGAAATATCCGTACATTTAGCGACAAACTTGAAATCAGCGAGTTTTTATCGGGAGCTCTTACCGAGATTTCGAGGCCATATACGGACTCCAAACGATCCCACGAACGCGCTGGAATTGACGGAAGTCCGATCGGAGCTATTGTTCATCGTGGGTCACTATTTATCTGAGCCTTCCTTCCTCGTTTTGCGTGTAATCGGGTACGGAATGGAAAATCCATCACCACCAACTTGTAGTACTCTCCGAGAACTTCGATTTGGCGGGTGGCTCCGGCCATGAGACGAAGTTACTAGCCGGGATCGATGAACCCATCTCGCACATCTCTTCCTTTGTTTCTCACCGTTGCTGACGCTTTCAGCATTGCCGCTGGCCACCATTGGACGCAGGGTGGCCGGATGCTTCCTCTGGTGTCATCGGGACGGCCGACTGGCCATCGACTCGACCAATGCGTCACAGCTCCCCATTTTTGGAGACGGGGGCGTGTGTGGGTGATGTGGAAAATATATGATAGTTTCTCAATTTCTAGAAATTTAGAGGTATATATGGAAAATTCTTCGAAAATTACAATCTAACCCATGTGAAATTACAATCAGGTCCCTACCATGGGGTTTTCTAAAAATTCATGGTTTTGAAGCCCTTCTGATACAAATTTGGAAAGGTGTTCAACATAAAAGTTGTTCTTCTCGAAAAAAAAATTCGGTTGATTCAGAAAACAACTCATTCGGTGTTCGTTTGCTATCTTTATAGCCGAGACAATAAACTTTTACTCGTAGAATGATAAAATCAGAAATCGCGTAACCGGTTATTGAAACCACACGTTTTCCAATGTGACGAAACTTCACTTTAAAATATTTTGATCTATTTTCTAACACAAAAACTCTGATTTTTGATTGCCATCCCGTTCTAAGTCCTTAACTTTAATTCGGAAATCTTTTGGCACTGTTCCGAAAAAACTCGGGATATTACACATTCTTGATAGCTCAAAGATATTACAGAATATGTTTCAAGGTCATCATATGGTCTATAACATATCAAAAATAGCTCGCAACATTTACGACCTAATTGATATCTATAATCCTACATAATAAATTATTAGACATTCTAATCAATTTCTCTTTCAACTTAGGAATCATCCTCTATGAAAGATAAATACTATATATAAAAGATATATTAATTGTCAAACAGTTATACTAACTGTCATACAGATAGTGAAGTTTTGTTCTTTATTAAATCATATCTAATGCACGACTAATGAGAGTATCTCACAAGTCTCTTAGTTTTATATATAATATACTATAGAGTACTCTCATTACATTCACGGAGAAAAGAAAGCTTAGGTGAACCTTTTACCTGACAAGAATATCATTATTACCTTAATAATGAAAATGTCTTTAGGATATAACACTAGAGAAAATTTTGTAAATTCTCACTGACCCTACTAATACATATGTATACTCTATATTTTGAAAGAATCAGACAATCTGATTACATAATCAACAAAGAGATTACATTTTCGGAAAGCTCCTATGAGTTTACAAATAGACTTCATACGCTGGTATACCAAAATTGTGATTTCAATATAACAAAAACTCAAAGGCTGTTCCGCAACAGTTCTCTTCAATGAAGAAATCCAATTAAAAACTCCATTTTGTATTCTTTAGTCAAAATATATAATTTTAGTAGAGGCATTAACAAATTAATCTTGATTGTTTTATCAACAAGACTGGAGAAAAGTTTTCTCAAAATCTACAATAGATTTTTGAGTGTAACCTTTTTTGAGTGTAACTGTTGGATAATATGACCCATAGCGTCACTATTTGTACAGATCACGGTGTTGTTGTACAAATTAACTATGTGACAAGGAAATTGCACTCTCATCATTTGTGATTAGATCACCATAGATGTATAAATGAAGAGAGGTCCATATGATTAGTTCCTGGATTGAGATGATATGAGACAGTATCAGTCCTCGAAGGATTAATCATTAAATATCCCTAGCCGGAGTATTATCGAGACTGGACATCGATAATGCGGAATAGGCTAGTATTGCACTTGTGCGCGTTGTGAGGGCACAACGGCATAGTTCTCATATATTTAAGTATAGGATACTTATGCAAGTGCGATAGGAGGTTGTGTTTCACCGATGGTACGGGAAACAGCTTCGCTCTGGATAGACCCCTCGGAATCCCATTGGTATTATGACTATGTGTCTATGGGAGGCCGAAATCAGGGTAGGTGTGTATAGTCTTAACCTGAGACTTACATCGCTAATACTTACGATAATCGATAGACTTTGGTCTTGGTGGTACAGGGCTTAAACCGGTTCTGCGTACACCACTTCTGGGTTTATCAGAGAGTCGTAGTGTATTGGGTGTGATGTCAAGACGGAAGTATCACTTCAGTCATAGTGGAGATGATGTCACGCAGGATACGGTACTAGTGCTCTTAAGTGTTGCGCAACCATCGGGATATTATGACTAGGTCATGCATATCCGATTATAGAGACTAGTTACCAGACATCCGACATGTGCTTCGGACGGGGCAGACACTTATCCAGCCCCAGCCCTAGCACGTGACTATCCGATACTGGGCCGATATGCACGATACTTTATATACTACGCCTGATACAGATCTATATATTCCTGTAAGAATATTTCTGGAGAATTGGGTAGGCATGGCGCTTTGCTAGAAGCCAACCTTGTCTTGTAAATCGGTATAAACGTAGTACGAGGTACTTACGTGTTCGGATAGTCCGACGACCGTATTTACTGCCAACATATCCGGAGATCTCATGGGTCGGTTCCTGAAGATTCACCGATGACGTATGACTCGCACTTTAATTAATCTGGGATTAATTCGATGAGAGAGAAAATTAATCTGGGATTAATTACGGAGATATTTTATCTCGGATAAAATATCATAAAGAGAGAGAACGATTAATTTGGAATTAATCGATAAATTAATATATTCGATATATTATAACGAAATTAGATTTCGACGCGGAATTGAAATTAGATTTTAATTCGGGCGAACAAATTAATTTAGAATTAATTCGTTAGCGACGTGAATAGTGAATTCGCTAGGCGTAATCATTTAATTACGACGCAACGGAAAATTCGTTAATTTGGAATTAGCGAACCCGAGCCCGGGATTGTTTGCGAGCGCATTCGCATTTCGAATTCGAGTGCGGCACGCAAGTCAAATCAAGCGTCAAATCGCAAGTCACATCAAGCGTCAAATCACATGTCACTTTGAGTGATGTGACATTTGAGTGATTGATGTGAATTGATTTGAGGTGATGACAAGCATTTAATGCTTTGCTTTTTGAAATAGAAAAAGAATGGTTTATTAAATATTTTGGAAATTATATAAACCTTTTACAATTTTTATTTTCTAACTTATTCTCTCTCTCCCATTTACGTTTTTGCTCATTTGGAGCCAAAACCTCTTCCTCTTCTCTCTCGGTCTTGACCGATTCTTCTCCTCAATTTTTCTGGTTTGACCGATCAATAAAGGAGAAAGAAATGATCTTGTTGCAAGATCTAAGTGCTAGCACACCATAGAGGAATACCAAGGTGTTAGGGAAGTGATTTCGTGAGCAAGGAATCACTTGTGAAGCTTGAGCTTGGAGCTTCCATGGAGGATCACCCATGGCCGATTCTTGGAGGAGGAAGCAGCCCCACGCCGAGCAGTCCACCATGTTCGCAGCTCACTGCCGAGCAAGGGAGAGCAGTGCGTTTTTGGTCTTCGTTGCATCTCTACCGATCAATGTGAGTTATTCCGCACCTCCTTTGATATGTATTCAACTCGTTTATGCATGATTTATGATCTTGGGACTTGATTGAAACTCAACAATGGTATCTTGAGCCATTTGTGCATAAAACGAATTTAGGGTTCTTAGCAAAATTGGGGCTTTTTGATTTAAGCATGATTTTGACAAATTGTTTGTTTAAGAATGCTTGTATATGAAAACTTAGAGTTATATGTAATCAATTTGAAGAAAAATTAATTGGATTGATTTTCCCCAATTTGCTTATTGTTGGCCAAAACTTTAATTTGGGTAAACTTGATTTTGAGCATGTTTAATAAAATTGGATGATTTAGAATGCTTAAAGTACGTTTAATTGAGGATTGATTGGATCAATTTGTGAAAAAGTGTTTGGAACAATTTTCCCCAAATTGCTTATGTTGGCCGAATTTAGTAAGTGCCCTAATGTCTTGGATTTTTGATTTTTGTTCATTGGATGACTTGGAAATCATTTGGGGATGTTGAATTTATTTTAATTTGGTTCAATTGGATTGAATTTGATTTGGGCATAATTTCCCTCTTTGGCCGAGACACTGAAGCATGAATTGGGTTTGATTTTGATCAAATTATGTTGGACATGATTCATTGATGTTAAGCATGATTAATTGGACAAAATTGATGTTTTGGAAACTTTGATTTGGGTAATTAATAATGCTATACACTTTAGGTAATTTAATTGGAAATTTGGAATTTTTGGAATTAAATTATTGGGCTTAAAATTGGATTTGGGCTTTTAAGTTGTTATTGGGTTTATTGGACTTTGTTGTACAAAGTTGGTTTAGGCCAAAATTGGTTGGATCCAATTAGGCCCAAAACCGCTTCCAAAAGGCCCAAATGCGACTAATGAACCTTTAACGTTTAATTGGGCCTAATGGGCCTAAATTAATTTATGGGCTTATGGGGTAACTCCCGGATTGGATTTTGGTTATTCGGTTTGACCCGAGTTGACCAAAAGTCCACGCCTTGAAGAAATTAATTAAAAGCCCATCGGACTTTAATTAAATTAATATTGGATATTAATCGGGCTTTGAGACCCGTAACGATTAAATTTGGAATTTAAGTCGTAAAGGTTTATTTTATAAAGTGTAATATTTAATTTGGAATTAAATAATGAATTAGAATTAAATGCGTATTAAATTGGATTTAATTATGTAATTTAATTTAATTCGTAGAATTAGTACTTTAAGTACTTATTCGCAAAAACGAGTTTGACTCGAACAAAATCAAATCTTTGTTTGAACATTGGATGATCACTAATTATCAGATTAATTAATTTGATTAGATTGATTGATAACATGCTTGTATGAATACATGGTTGTGATGTTTGAATAATGTATATCGGATGGATATTAGCGGGTGGGGCGATTTTGGAAATTGTAATAAATTTGATTTATTAATTGGACCTGCGTGTCCAGCCTTATCACCTCTATTCTTTGTATTCTCTTCTCACCTATTCCCCTCAATGTAAATGAGGTTTCTTTAGAAGTGTAGTGTAACGGGTAGAAGTAATACAAGTGCTAGCTTGGAGAGAGAAAGTGAGAGATTTGATCTAGGATCAATGTGTAAAATATCCATCCGCATATCATTATTATTTTATCATATGCGCTTTATTATGTGTTTAGAATGCATGTTTAAGGGTGTATGATGATGAGACCTTAACAAAGATAATAAATTGGTGCCAATTTGCACGCGAAAAACCCTCGTTAAATATCAAGCGTTTATTTTCCTTCCATTGAGTGATTCTTACTCAAGATCCGAGATTGGCAGGGTTGTTGGCCAAAGTCAAGCCCTTGTCCGTCGAAGATGTGTTTTAATCACGAGGCTTTGTTCCATATCGGTGTCGTGTCCAAGTTGTGGTTTGTTGGCCAAAGTCAAGACCACTTCTTGTCCATGACATTGATTACGAAGCTTCCATGTCAATGGGTCCGCGCTTGACTGGGATCACTAGGTTTGTTGTGCCAAAGCCAAGGCCTAGTTGATTCAGAGGAAAAAGGTTAGGGTATATATTCGATATATAGGCATATATATGATATATGTTTAGGACTTGGATGTCCACCTACTGGATCTAGGAGTTGGATGAGATCCAATTGATCTTAGAGATCTACCTAGTTAATTATCATACAATTTGTTGGCCAAAGTCAAGATTGTGTGATATTTAACGGGATCCTAGCCCACTAGGAAACACGGTTTCCCGAGTACTCGACAGAGGGTTAGAGGCTCGACGAAAAATAGTGGGAGGCAAGAATTGAATTTGCAATACTCGTTCAATTACTCGCCATACGCGCTCATTTAAATTATTTCGTCATTAGATTAAATGTTAGTTAGACTAATATTTAAATTGTTGTTTTAATAAACAGTTGGACTGTATTATACTTGATTATATAATTGGATTATATTAATCAATATATTTGAATTAATTAATTTCAGTTTACAGTTGATTTTATAATTCGATTATAGTAATCAATGTAATTGAGGTTAATTAATTTGGATTATATTTGATTATATAGTTTGACTATTATAATCTTTATAATATATATAGTACCACTAATCGTTGATTAAATAGTTGGACTATTGTAATCAAGATAAAATTGAAAAGTTGGATATTTAAAATATAATCTGGATTAAAATATTTTAAATAATTTAATTTTCAAATTGGGAATAAATAATAGGTTACTTTATTTGATAAAATAACTTATTATACCTTAAGCCCAAAATTAAGCAAAATAAGTAGAGCATAAAATCTTTGGAAGATTTATGTGATGATGACTTTAGTGCTTAATTTAATATACTTGTCATAAATCTAATTTTAGAATTAAGAAGTATTAAAATTGCAATTTATAATTCTTGGAGAATTAATTGACTATTCTAGAGGAGATAAAGTCAAAGTTTGCAATTGGGCATGTAGCACGAGGTGCACATCGTTTCGATATTCTAAAAACCCAAGGCTTGGCCTAAGGTTCTAAAATATTGAAAAGGATAATTGACATATACCAAAGTGACTACCATTTGGATATGGCAGACACGAAGGAATTAAAGAAAGGGCAAGGCTCTTACTTTGAAAATGTTTGTCTTAGTTATGTTCACAGCTAGTATTGAAATTAGATTTTAAATACTTAGTGTGGTACATAAAATATATGTATTGATGTTCAGAATCTGCTTGAGCAGGATACTGACTTCAAGCTGAGATTGCTCTGCGAATCGGAAACGGGACGAAAGTCGCTGTTTCGACCGTAGATACCTAAGTTTAGGAACTACCCTTCGGGTGTGTACTTAAATTAGGAACTGTTATAATGTAACTAGTTTGACTAGAGACATTATCTCTATATCAGTGCTTAATCCATTGTGGATAAACCTTTATATTCTAGAACACTAAGTGTTCATTATATAAAGATGATACTGAGATAAACACATTAGATGTGAATAACAGAATTTATATTTTGAATATAATTAAAATCTCAAACATATAAAATGACAAATAAATAGCTCAAATTGATTTGATCAATAGAGACTTTTGTGGCATTGTTGTCTGGGACACAATTATACAAGACTCGTATATCCACACTTTTGAAGAGTGGGTACCAGGACTGATTTGACTATTCAAATAAAGTCTACGAATCTAGTTTGTTAGGTAAAGTACCTAAAACACTATTTACTTGGTAATAGTGTAAGTGCCACCGATCTGTTAGCCCAATTCATGGTGAAGTTAGTGGGCCCATATCTAGCTAGGCTAGATGTGAACATGAATATTTCGTGACCTTAACGGATGTGGCATCACGTTATGGTTATGTGTTCTTTTGAAGAACACAAATCAGAAACTTTTAGAGTTTCGACACGAAATAGACAAACAGATCGGCTATAGTATTATACCGTCACGGTAAGACCGTAATGGAAAATACTTAAGCAATAAGTTTCTTATATACTTGAAAGAGTATAGTATTCTTTCAAATGAGGACTCCTCCCGGAACACGTCAAAGTGACGGTGTGTCCGAACGGATTAATCGAATTTTGTTAGACATGATAAGATTAATCAAGAGTCGCTCTGAGCTACCATTTCCTTCAACGGATACAGATAAACAGTGTAAGAACTTATTTAGAATAAGGTTCCATAATAATCTGTTTGACAGATTACATATTAGATATGAACGGGAAAGAAACCGGGTTTCTCATTCCTGACCATTTGGGATGCTAGGCATATGTTTGGATAATACCAAACTAAAACCCAAATTGGATAAGTGTCAATTGTAAGCTATCCTAGGGATACCATAAGTATTGTATTATACATCTCACCAGAGAACAATAGATTGTTGCTCACCATGCGGTTTTCCTGAGAGGAATACAGACATGCAGTGGTAAGTGGGAGGATAGTAAAACTCGATGAAAATCGGAGTAATACTATTCAAGGCACCTATTCCTAATGGAACATAAATAGTTCATCAATGATGAAACTATTCCATTAATCTTCGAGTACACAAGAACCGCGTAGATCAGAGAGAGTCAGAAAACAACCTGGGGTATGGGTTTCTGATCTCACCTCATAAAGATGTTAATCTTTAAGGTATACCAACTGATTACGTATGAGGTAGTGATACAAGGTATCGACTCCCTATTATGACAAAGTGTCATGAGTCCAAAATGGATTCCATGTATATCAACAAGTTTGGATACTAGTTGATGTACCATAAGGCATTGTGCCTATTGGTACTTTATAAGTCTTCAAGGAAGACATACATGGAAGGCAACATACCAACGTACTAAGCTAGGCTTGTAAAGAAAAGGTAGAGTTATCAACATTGTGTTGATTACGACGAAACCTTTTACATGTTGCCATTGTAAATCCATTTGGATAATGCTTGTTAAAGCTGTGTATTTCATTTATGAAATATGACAGCTTAACGGAAAATCGCTTTCCTGAAAAGGAAACCTTTCGGAGGATGATTATAACATCCTATCGGTTTTCCCGTACCATAACAAGCAAACAAGGTTTGCAGGTTATTCGATCCATGTTTGGATTGAAGCAAGCATAGGTTCTAGGAATTATCGTTTTGATGTAATCATAATGGAGTATGATTTAATTCAAAACGAAATGATTCTTGTGTATATAAGGAGGTTAGTGGGAGAGCACTGATAATTAAATTCCCATAAAGCAATCGGTGAAAGCTTGGCTTTCATAAGAAATTCTCCGTAGAATTCTGGGAGTAACAACCTTTATTCAAGGAATAAAGATCTACTGGGATAGATTTGGAGTTGTTAACACTCTCTGGGAAATTGTACATTTAAAATGTACTTGATATGGTGTCTCATACGCTTTGAGCATATGGAGTCACAATCAGGACAATCCAAGTGATAGTCATTGGATTGAAGTTAAGGACATCTATTAGTATTAGAGAACTAAAGATGCTGTCTTAAATTATGGAGTAGGAGAACTTGAAGTGACTAGGATCACTGCTGCAAGTTTCCAAACCGGTAAATACTGCGGTACTATAAAGTTTGAACAACGGGACAGTAAGCTGGAAATATTCCGAGCAAGATAACTGTTGCCGAATTAACAACAAATGCGGATTATTGCTGCAGCTGAGGCAGCAATAGAAGCCATTTGGATCGATAATAAATCTAATTAGATTAGATTAGTTCTGTTAGCGGCTGAGCTAGGTGTCAGCACAGGCTAAAGAATTAATGGTCTCATCGACGATCCAGATATATACTTCTATATTCATCTGATTCGTTCGGATCATACATCGTGGCGATGTGATGATCGTATAAATCGCGTCAGAAGATAATTACGCAAATCCGCTGACGAAAATCTTTTCCAGCAATTTGAGCGAACCGTACATAGTTCGGGGTTAGACACTCGAGTGACTGGCTATGTGCCAAGTGGGAGATTGTTGGATAATATGACCCATAGCGTCACTATTTGTACAGATCATGGTGTGTTGTACAAATTAACTATGTGACAAGGAAATTGCACTCTCATCATTTGTGATTAGATCACCATAGATGTATAAATGAAGAGAGGTCCATATGATTAGTTCCTGGATTGAGATGATATGAGACAGTATCAGTCCTCGAAGGATTAATCATTAAATATCCCTAGCCGGAGTATTATCGAGACTGGACATCGATAATGCGGAATAGGCTAGTATTGCACTTGTGCGCGTTGTGAGGGCACAACGGCATAGTTCTCATATATTAAGTATAGGATACTTATGCAAGTGCGATAGGAGGTTGTGTTTCACCGATGGTACGGGAAACAGCTTCGCTCTGGATAGACCCCTCGGAATCCCATTGGTATTATGACTATGTGTCTATGGGAGGCCGAAATCAGGGTAGGTGTGTATGGTCTTAACCTGAGACTTACATCGCTAATACTTACGATAATCGATAGACTTTGGTCTTGGTGGTACAGGGCTTTAACCGGTTCTGCGTACACCACTTCTGGGTTTATCAGAGAGTCGTAGTGTATTGGGTGTGATGTCAAGACGGAAGTATCACTTCAGTCATAGTGGAGATGATGTCACGCAGGATACGGTACTAGTGCTCTTGAGTGTTGCGCAACCATCGGGATATTATGACTAGGTCATGCATATCCGATTATAGAGACTAGTTACCAGACATCCGACATGTGCTTCGGACGGGGCAGACACTTATCCAGCCCCAGCCCTAGCACGTGACTATCCGATACTGGGCCGATATGCACGATACTTTGTATACTACGCCTGATACAGATCTATATATTCCTGTAAGAATATTTCTGGAGAATTGGGTAGGCATGGCGCTTTGCTAGAAGCCAACCTTGTCTTGTAAATCGGTATAAACGTAGTACGAGGTACTTACGTGTTCGGATAGTCCGACGACCGTATTTACTGCCAACATATCCGGAGATCTCATGGGTCGGTTCCTGAAGATTCACCGATGACGTATGACTCGCACTTTAATTAATCTGGGATTAATTCGATGAGAGAGAAAATTAATCTGGGATTAATTACGGAGATATTTTATCTCGGATAAAATATCGTTAAAGAGAGAGAACGATTAATTTGGAATTAATCGATAAATTAATATATTCGATATATTATAACGAAATTAGATTTCGACGCGGAATTGAAATTAGATTTTAATTCGGGCGAACAAATTAATTTAGAATTAATTCGTTAGCGACGTGAATAGTGAATTCGTTAGGCGTAATCATTTAATTACGACGCAACGGAAAAATTGTTAATTTGGAATTAGCGAACCCGAGCCCGGGATTGTTTGCGAGCGCATTCGCATTTCGAATTCGAGTGCGGCACGCAAGTCAAATCAAGCGTCAAAATCGCAAGTCACATCAAGCGTCAAATCACATGTCACTTTGAGTGATGTGACATTTGAGTGATTGATGTGAATTGATTTGAGGTGATAGACAAGCATTTAATGCTTTGCTTTTTGAAATAGAAAAGTAAATGGTTTATTAAATATTTTGGAAATTATATAAAACCTTTTACAATTTTATTTTTCTAACTTATTCTCTCTCTCTCCCATTTACGTTTTGCTCATTTGGAGCCAAAACTTCTTCATCTTCTCTCTCGGTCTTGACCGATTCTTCTCCTCAATTTTCTGGTTTGACCGATCAATAAAGGAGAAAGAAATGATCTTGTTGCAGGATCTAAGTGCTAGCACACCATAGGAGGAATACCAAGGTGTTAGGGAAGTGATTTCGTGAGCAAGGAATCACCTTGTGAAGCTTGGAGCTTGGAGCTTCCATGGAGGATCACCCATGGCCGATTCTTGGAGGAGGAAGCAGCCCCCACGCCGAGCAGTCCACCATGTTCGCAGCTCACTGCCGAGCAAGGGAGAGCAGTGCGTTTTTGGTCTTTGTTGCATCTCTACCGATCAATGTGAGTTATTCCGCACCTCCTTTGATATGTATTCAACTCGTTTATGCATGATTTATGATCCTTGGGACTTGATTGAAACTCAACAGTAACATTTCACATGTAGTCAGACTATAAAGGTCGAACCTTTAATCAGCTCACTTCGTTTTTCTATGCAAACCATTATACATTTATGAACAATTCATAATGAAAGCTTAATCAAGTTAAAAACTTAATTGTAGTAAGTTGAGAATAATCTTAAATATGGTTCTATGCTATATTCCAAAATCGTTATCAAGTATCTCTCCAACTATAATTTATAGGATATTTTCTTCAATAAAAAAACATTGGAAACATTAATTATTAAATACTTATAAATAGTTCTGACATCCTATTGGACTTATAAGAAAGGTGTCTAAGGGTTTTTTCATCTTATTAATTATGTGGTTCCGTTTATAGATTATCATTCACACAATTGACTTCAATAGATCATGTCTTTTCCACAATCATCAACATTTAATGTTACACACCAAGTAACAAAATCATTTATACTTGGGATCGTAGAAAAAATTCTATCAAATACTATACAAATCCTATTTATAGAATAAATGAAAAACTTTACTCGTCCTACGTATAAGTACTTTCAATTGTGTAACCGTTATACAAAGGAAAATTCATTCCTTAAACATTTCAAGGTTCAGATTTCTACTTATATATATCGTATATGTAATTGTAGATCCTAATGAAACCTAGATCAAAAAGATGAATAGTGTTACTGAAGTATAAAACTCCAATAGTATGGAAAATGATTCGGCAATACTCAATATAAAGTGATTCCATCACGATATAATCGTAGAATGATAATATTGAGTAAAAAATCATATTCTTTTATTAAATAATCTTAGAACAAATTGCTCATAAATTCATCTGATTCATCAGATCAGATCTTTTAAAGAATTGCGAAGAATTTATAGAAAGTTATTGAGAAAGTATATAAAGTTCTATAAAAACTCTTTGAAACAGTCAAAGTATTTGATCTGTGTTCATCAGAAA
Source organism: Zanthoxylum bungeanum (assembly GCA_019454045.1). Classification (NCBI taxonomy): domain Eukaryota; kingdom Viridiplantae; phylum Streptophyta; class Magnoliopsida; order Sapindales; family Rutaceae; genus Zanthoxylum; species Zanthoxylum bungeanum. The sequence continues at coordinate 25,124 of SKCR01033884.1, read as the reverse complement.
AACGTAAATAAGTCAGCATAACTCATCGATTAGTTATAAAATAAAGAAAACTACCTAAAGCAACATGATTTATAAAACTACATACATCTAATGTATTAGTTTATTAAATTTTCAGTCCAACGATAATAATGTTAGTCTCTAAGACTTGCTCTAAGATCTCTAAACATGATGAGTGTGAATTAATCAAGTAAAGTTCCGGAAATACTTACATTGATTTGTTGAGAAATTTCAAAAATTTCCTTGTAGGATGAAGCTCCAAGCTTTTGATTTGTTGTTTTTATCCTTGGGTGAGTTTCCCTAACACCTCAAAAGAATCTCTAAGTGCTAGATATTGGAAAGGTTTGAAGCAAAAAATTTCCTTATGAGAGAAGAAGCATTCGGCCATGCTCAAGGAAGAAGATAGAGATAGTAGTTTGTGTTATTTTTCCAAAACTAGTTAGGGTGTGTGGTTAGAGAATTACATTTATTGTAGCCAACTTCTCACATCACTTTTAAGACATTTGATGTAAGTCATGGGTCCCACCTCATTTAAATTCCAAATTTAAGTTGGCTTCTCCAACACACAACTAGACTTGGGCTCGAGTTCGTTTAATTCCAAATTAAACGAATTTGTTGTCGCGACATAATTAAATCAAATTTAATTAAATAATTATGCCTCATAAAATTATTATGATAGTCGCTTTCGAATTAATTCTAAATTAATTTGTTTGCCCGAATTGAAATCCAATTTTAATTTCGTATTGAAAGCCGATTTCAATTAATATATCTGATATATTATTTTTGCCCAAATAAATAAATAAATAGAAAAAATCTTATTAACTATTAAATTTATTTTATCGATTAATTCTAAATTAATTGCATTCTCTCTTCTTATACGAATTTAATCCTAGATTAATTATTGCCGCAATTAATCCCAGACTAATTTTCTCTCTCATAATTAATCCCAGATTAATTCTATTCGAGACAAATGTCATTGGGGAATCTTTGGGAAGCGACCCAATAGATTCATGGATATGTTGGCAGTAAATACGGTCATCGGACTATCTGAACACTTACGTACCCCGTACCATGTTGTCACCGATTTACAAGACATGGTTGGCTTCTAGAAACACTGTGCCTACCCAATTCTCCAGAAATATTCGCCGAGGAATATAATCTATATCAGGCGTAGTAATACTAACGTAATGCGTAATACGATCCAGTATCGGATGTCATATGTTAGGCCTAGGGCTGGCTCTATGTCTACCCCGTACGAAGTATATATCAGATCCTGAGTAACTAATCTCTGTAATCGGAAAGTCATGACCTAGTCATACTTTCCCGATAGCTGCAGCTTTTAAGAGTACTAGTTCTGTATCCTGTGTGACCATAATCTCCATATGACGGAAGTGATAATTGTTGGACAATTATGACCAATAACATCACTATTTGTAAAGAACATGGCATTTTTGTACAAATTAGCTATATGACAAAGGAAATTGCTATTGTATCATTTTGTAATTGGATTACTTTGATATTTAAATGATAAAAGTCCATATGGTTAAACCGGATTAATAAGATAATGCAGAATAGACTAGTATTACACTTGTGCACGTTTTGGAAGCTTCATGGCATAGTTCTCATATATTTAAGTATTGGATACTTATGCAAGTGTGATAAGAGGTTATGTTAGTCGTTGGACTGGGAACAGCTTCGCTCTGGATAGACCCACTCGGAATCCCATTGGTAGTATGACTATGTGTCTATGGGAATCCGAATCATGGTAGGTGTATGTGATCTTTAACCTGAGACTTGCATCGCTAATAGTTGCGACAATCAGTTTACTTTGGTATTGGTCGTCCAGAATTTTAACAGGTTCTGTGTATGCCTCTACTAGGTTTACTGAGAATCATAGTGTATTGGATGTGATGTCAAGATAGGAGTATCACTTCAGTCATATGGAGATGATGGTCACACAGGATACGAAACTGGTACTCTTAAATGCTACAGCTATCGGGATAATATAACTAGGTCATGATTATCCGATTACAGAGACTGGTTACTCGGGATCCGATATATGCTTCATACGGGGCAGACACAGCGCCAGCCCTAGGCCTAGCATGTGACATCCGATACTAGATCGTATTACATAATTACATTATATTACTACGCCTGATACATATTATATTCCTATGAGGATATTTCTGGAGAATTGGGTAGGCATGGTGCTTTGCTAGAAGCCAACCATGTCTTGTAAATCGGTAAAAACGTGGTACGGGGTACGCACGTGTTCAGACAGTATAATGACCGTATTTACTGCCAACATATCCAGGAATCTCTTGGGTCGCTTCCCAAAGATTCACCAATGACATTTGACTCGAACATAATTAATCTGGAATTAATTAGAAGAGAGAAAATTAATCTGGGATTAATTTCGGCAAGAATTTATCTGGGATTAAATTCATCTAAAAGAGAGAACAATGCTACAAATAAGTCTTATCTATTTTACTCAATTTGAGCATTTTGTTTGTCATGTTATATGTTTGAGATTCGTTTATATTCAAAATATAAAGACCATTATTAACATCTATTGTACATATCAAAATATCATCTTTATATACAAAACACCCAGTGTTCCTGGATACAAAGGTATACCCGCATTGGGTTAAACTAGATACATAGATGATGTTCCTAGTAAAACTAGGTACAAAATAACAGTCACCTAATGTAAGTACATGCCCCGAGGGCAGATTCAAAACATAGGTGCCAACGGCCAAAACAGTGACTCTCGTCCCATTTCCGACTCGTAGGTTGATCTCACCTGAAGCCAGTCTCCTACTAATCTGCATATCCTCCATATTAGTACATATGTGAGTACCATATCCAGTATCAAAAATCCAATTTTTAAAACTAGTAGTGGACATGTTTATTTCAATAACAAACATACATGAAGCCAGAGCCTTGCCCGCCTTCGCTTTCTTCAAGTCCGCCTTGTACCTACGATTGTCACGCTTCCAGTGACCCCGTTTGCCACAGTGTAGGCAGATGTCTTGGAATATGTCTTTTGTCTTCCCAAAAGACTGTGATGATTTAGCCTTGCCCTTTTTCTTTTTCTTCTTCACACCCCCAGAAGCCTTCAGCCAAGCCTTGGCCTTCTGGGATGTCGAAGTAAGATGCACCTCGCGCTTCTTGCCCTTCAGAAGCTTTGGCTCTTCCTCTTTCAGCATAACCATTAACTCTCCAAGAGTTTTCTCTTGATTCATCATATTATAGTTCATGACGAACCCGCCCCAGCAGTCGGGCAGAGACTGTAAGATCAAATCTATGGAAGTCTCGGCCTCGAAGGTAATGTCCAGCTGATCTAGCTATTTGATATCAGCAATCATCTGCGACACGTAGTGGTCGATAGATGTACCCTCTGACATACGAGAGCGAATGAGCTTTTTCTACAAATCATACTTCTGAGATCTAATATTAGATCTATGAAGATCCTTCAACTTCAACATAATCGCATAAGGATCCAATCCCTTGTTCTGACGAAGAAATTGACGAGTCATTGCAGCAAGCATAACAGATTGAGCAGTAGAGTTATCATCACGATGAGTCTTCCAAAGCTCATGCTCTACTGGCTGCTCAAGTCCAGGCTCAGGCCCAAGAGGTCTCTCTATAACATAGAGCAACTTCTCAGCTCTCATGACTATCCTGAGGTTCATGTCCCAATCTGGAAAATTTGCGCCGTTAATGACATTCCCTCCCATGATTATGTCCCTAAAGCTAATCTTTCCAGTCATCTTGATTGATATAGTCCAACTATCCAATAAAATATTTTGTGTACACTCAAATGCAATGGTTACTATAGTCCAACTACAAATGGAGTACCGTGGAGTATAGTCTAACTGTTCAAAGAAAACAATAAATAATATTAGTCCAACTAATATATATAATGATGATAAATAATAAAAGAGCGCGCATTTTAGCGAGTATTAAATGAAATTATAAATTTATTACTAGTCTCCCACTATTTTTCGGCCAGCCTCTAACCCTCCGTTGAGTACTCGGGAAACCTAGTTTCCTAGTGGGCTAGGATCCCGTTAAATAATACACAACCTTGACTTTGGCCAACAAGCTGCATAAAACTTAACTAGGTAGATCTCTAAGATAAATTGGATCCCATCTAATTCCTAGATCCGGTTGGTGGACATCCAAGTCCGAAACATATATCCAATATATTCCCTAACATGTTTCCTCTGAATCAACTAAGTCTTGGCTTTGGCTCAACAAGCTTAATGATTCCAGTTAAGCGTGACCCATTGACAGTGGGAAAACTTCGTAATCCACGTCGATGAACAGAAGTCACGTTGACTTTGGCCAACAAGTCACAACTGCCCAAGACATGCGATGTTAATAAAACTTTCATGGTTCAAACACATCCGCGATAGAGAATGATCTTGACTTTGGCCAACAAGTCAAAGCCAATCTTGGATCTTGAGAGAGAACCACTCAATGGAAGGAAACACTTAATATTAAATGTGAGGGCGTTTTTCGTAAATTGGCAACCAAATATTATCTTTGATTAGGTCTCATCATACACCCTTAAACATGCATTCTAAAAGCATAATAAGGCGCAATAAATTTAATAATGATATGCTGATGGATATCTACAATTTGTTCCTAGAACAAATCTCTATTTCTCTCTCTCCCGCTAACACTTTACATTCTTCTTAAACCCAATTACATAACATTATAAGAAACCTCATTTACATTGAGGGGAATTGGTGAGAAGAGAAATACAATGAGAATGAGAGGTGATAGGCTGGACACGCAGGTCCAATTTCAAATAAATACCATATTTACAAAAATTTCCAAAATTACCTCACCCATCTAATATCCATCCGATATACATTATTCAACAAATACATCAAAGTATTCACACATAGCATGCTGTCAATAAATTTAATCCAATTATTAATTCTTCAATTAATGACCATCCAATGTTCATACAACGATTTGATTTGCACGAGTCCAACTTGTTAAAGAATAAATACTCAAAGTAAGTATTCTTAAGTTATATCGAACTACAATATTAAATCCAATTTAAATTGTATCCAATATTAATTCATGTTTAATTCCAAATTAAACAATTATACCTATTATAGTGCCTTTTTAGACTTGGATTCGAAATCCAATCCAAATGAATCTCAAAGGCCCATTTAGCATCCAATGCCAATTCTATTAGGTCCAATGGGCCTTAATTAATTTTTTAGGCATGGACTTTTGGCCATTATGGATCAAGCCCATAATGCCTTGGCCCATTTAGGAATCACCCTATATCAAAAATTAATTTTGGCCCATTAGGCCCAATTAAATTATTCAAGGCACAAAATCATATTTTGGACTTTTTATGGATATGGTTTAGGCCCAATTGGATCAAACCCAATTGTCAAAAATAAAACTTGGCCCAATCAAGCCCATTAGCCCAAATATAACCAAATTAGATTAATACAATATTCCAAATATTTCATTAATTCAATTTAAGTGTAATTAACACAACTAATTAATTAATCTAATATTTCCAGAATATTAATTAATCTAATTAATCACGCTTTATCATTCCAATTCATGTACAACACAAATTGAAGCAAAATCAAGTCTTCCAACAACATGCTCATTCACGACAATTACATGAAAATAACATCAATTTGATTTCAATCCAATTAAATCAACATTCAATATTTATTTCATGCCATTAACACATTCAAGTGTCAAATTTTAAAAAATCACCATGAGATAATCCTAGGGTAGGTTCGGCCAAGGTTAGGGATTTGGGAAAAATTTGATCTAATCAATTTTTAACAATCCAATGATGCGCAACTCTAAGTTATCATCATCAACCATCAACCATCAACCAAACACTCAATTTTGAATTTTCATGCTCCAAGCAAAAAAAATACCCAAATAAAGTTTATAAACCTTAGAATTCCAAATCACATTTAGAAGGCTCTAGATACCATTGTTAATCTCTAAGACATGTTCTAAGATCTATAAACATGATTTGAGTGTGAATTAATCAAGTAAAGTTACGGAAATACTTACATTGATTTGTTGAGAAATTTCAAAAATTTCCTGACAGGATGAAGCTCCAAGCTTTTGATTTTTGATTTTTCTACTTGGGTGAGTTTTCCTAACACCTCAAATGACTCTCTAAGTGCTAGCTATTGGAAAATTATTGAAGCAATAATTTCCTTATTGAGAGAAGAAGCATTCGACCATGCTTAAGGAAGAAGAAAGAGAGAGTAGTTTGTGTTATGTGTTTACAAAACTAGTTAGGTGTGTGTGTTAAAGAATTACATTTATTGTAGCCAACTACTCACATCAATGTTAAGACATTTGATGTAAGTCATGGGTCCCACCTCATTTAAATTCCAAATTTAAGTTGGCTTCTCCAACACACAACTAGATTTGGGCCCGGGTTCGTTTGATTCTGAATTAAACGAATTTATCGTCGCGACATAATTAAATCCAATTTAATTAAATAATTATGCCTCAAAACATTATTACGATAGTCGCTTTTGAATTAATTCTAAATTAATTAGTTTGCCCGAATTAAAATCCAATTTTAATATCGTATTGAAATCCGATTTCAATTAATATATCCGATATATTATTTTAGCCCAAATAACTAAATTAAATAGAAAAATCCAATTTAACTATTAAATTTATTTTATCGATTAATTCTAAATTAATCGCATTCTCTCTTCTTATACGAATTTAATCCCAGATTAATTCTTGCCGCAATTAATCCCAGATTAATTTTCTATCTCATAATTAATCTTAGATTAATTCTATTCAAGTCAAATGTCATTGGTGAATCTTTGGGAAGCGATTTAAGAGATTCCTGGATATGTTGGCATAACGGACTATCCGAACACTTGCGTACCCCGTACTGTGTTCTAACCGATTTACAAGACATGGTTGGCTTCAAGCAAAGAACCGTGCCTACCCAATTCTCAAGAAATATTCGCCGAGGAATATAATCTGTATCAGGCGTAGTAATACTAACGTAATGTGTAATACGATCAAGTATCGAATGTCACATGCTAGGCCTAAGGCTGACTTTGTGTCTGCCCTGTACGAAGCATATATCGGATCCCGAGTAACTAATCTCTGTAATCGGAAAGTTATGACCTAGTCATACTTTCCAGATAGCTGCAACTTTTAAGAGTACTAGTTTCGTATCCTGTGTGACCATCATCTCCATATGACTGAAGTGATACTCCCATCTTAACATCACATCCAATACACTACGATTCTCAGTAAACCTAGTAGAGGCATACACAGAACCTGTTAAAGTTCCGGACGACCAATACCAAAGTAAATTGATTGTCGCATGTACTAGCGATGCAAGTCTCAGGTTAAAGATCACATACACCTACCCTGATTCATATTCCCATAGACACATAGTCATACTACCAATGGGATTCCGAGGGGGTCTATCCAGAGCGAAATTGTTCCCAGTCCAACGGCTAACAGAACCTCTTATTACACTTGCATAAGTATCAAATACATAAATATATGAGAACTATGTCGTTAAGCTTCCATAACACGCACAAGTGTAATACTAGTCTATTTCGCATTATCGATGTCCAGTCTCAATAATACTACAACTAGGGATATTTAATGATTAAACTGTTCGTGGATTAATACTGTCTCATATCTTATTAATCTGATTTAACCATATGGACTTTTATCATTATATATATAACCAAGTAATCCAATTATAATAATGATAAAATAGCAATTTCCTTTTGTCACATAGTTAATTTGTACAAAAACACAATGTTCTTTACAAATAGTGATGCTATGGGTCATAATTATCCAACAAATAATTAGTTAAATGAGATTTGGTCACTATTTATGAATACAATTTACAATAAATGGTTAAGCATATGCGATGTGATCTCGTATTAGACCATCATTTACTATAAAAGATAAGCATCCAATGCATAATCTCATAAACTACTATTCTAAATTATTTACAGGACTGAATATTTTCTTTATGTTTATCTCTACATTAATAACACTATTAGTTTGTATCAAATATGTAACAACTATTTATACATGAAAAAAAACTAACCAAAAAATTACAAATCCTGATATCGAATATTAAATTAATTATTGAACAATATTTTAACAACTAGATAAGAGATACAATATCCAATACGCATACCTGTCGTGTTAGGAGAATCAATACATTCTACACACAATTGTACAAATCTCATTTCTTTAACTTTCTAATTTTGCCTTCAAACATTCACAGACTTTCAGACCAACCTAATGGAGTAAAACCCATAGGTTGCAAGTGGATCTACAAGAGAAAAAGAGGAATAGATGGGAAAGTACAGAATTTAAAGGCTAGGCTAGTGGCAAAGGGTTATACCCAAAAAGAGGGAGTTGACTATGAATAAATTTTCTCGCCAGTAGCCATACTTAAATCCATCATGATTCTTCTTTCCATTGCCGTATATTATGACTATGAGATTTGGCAAATGGATGTCAAGACTACATTCTTGAATGGTAATCTTGATGAGAGTATCTATATGGTACAACCAGAGGGGTTCATTACCCAAGGTCAATAGCAAAAAGTTTGCAAGTTGCAAAGGTCCATTTATGGACTTAAGCAAGCATCTAGATCTTGGAACATAAGGTTTGATACTACGATCAAGTCTTATAACTTTGAGCAGAACATCAATGAGCCTTGTGTCTACAAGCGCATCATTGATGGGAATGTGGTTTTCCTTGTGTTATACGTTGATGATATTTTAATCATTGGGAATGATGTAAAGATATTATCGGACGTGAAAATCTAGCTAACCAATTCCAAATGAAAGATTTGGGAGAGGCAAGTTATGTACTTGGGATCCAGATCATTTGGGATCGCAAGAAACGACTGTTAGCAATGTCTCAAACAACCTTATCGATAAGATTCTTGTGCGATTTGGTATGCAGAATTCCAAGAAAGGTAATTTAACTTTCAGGCATGGAATTCATTTGTCTAAGGAACAGTCTCCTAAGACACCTGAAGTAGTTGAGGAGATGAGACATATAACATATGCTTCAGCAGTTGGAAGTCTTATATATGCTATGTTATGCACAAAACCAGATATCTGTTTTTGCAGTGGGAGTAGTCAGTAGGTTTCAATCCAACCCATGATTAGATCATTGGGTAGCGGTGAAACATATTCTCATGTATCTTCGGAGAACGAGAAATTATATACTTGTATATACAAGTCAGGATATGATTCTGAGAGGATATACAGACTCTGATTTTCAGATGGATGTTGATTCTAGGAAATCAGCATCTAGATCAGTGTTCACTCTAGGTTATGGGGCTATAGTATGGAGGAGCATTAAGCAATCTAGTATTGCTGACTCCACCATGGCTGAATATGTAGTAGCTTGTGAAGCAGCTAAGGAAGTAGTCTGGCTTCATAAGTTCTTGGCAGATCTGGAAGTTGTTCCAGAAATGGATAAACCACTCACACTTTATTGTGATAATAGTGGTGCAGTGGCGAACTCCAAAGAACCGAGAAGCCACAAGAGGGGTAAGCATATTGAGAGGAAATATCACGTCATCAGGGAATTAGTGCAGAGAGAAGATGTCGTTGTCACGTAGATTCCATCCGCATACAACCTGGCTGATCCTTTTACAAAGACCTTATCGGCTAAAGTATTTGAAGGTCACCTAAATGGTTTAGGATTACATGACATGTCTCATTTTCTCTAGTCCAAGTGGGAGATTGTTGGGATTTATGTCCTAGAGCTTCATGTATTGTAAACAGAATTGATTTTTGTAATAATAATAAATGTATTATTCATTTTATCAAAGTTGTTTGATTTATATCGCATATTTTCCAATTGTCTTGTTTACCTTGATTACTCTTGTACATTTAGACTTAGTGTATGTTTGATGCACAAAAGGATTTAAGTCTAAAGTTAGTAATCTAAATAGTCCATATAGAGCAAACAAATAGGGTACTTTGTTTGTGGTATATCTATAGTTGCGGTCCATTCTATACTTGTATGACGACCTTGATCAGTGATCGTTCATGTAGTGACATGGGAATGGAGGCACCTTGTATGATAAGATCATATAGGACTGGTCTCAGATAAATACAAATTTCTTTTAATATCCGTTAACCAAAGAAATTTATTTTATCTAATAGATGGTCATATATGGATTCGATCTTAATCCTGAGTGTAATACGAACTCCTGCATGACAGGCTATGTCCTTTGATTTACTATGGTGAGGTTGGTGTTGCATTCCTGGCCAATAACTATGTATTTTGGGGATATGGTTTGGTATGTAGATGTGAACGTTTTACATAGATATAGAATTCACTCCTTCTTATGAGAAGCAGATGAATATCTCTTTTAAGAGTTGATTCGGGACTTGAACAATTTGAGCGCTCAACTTTTATATTACGAATAGAAAGTATTTTATATTCATAATTGTTTTGAATTAATTGTTCATTATAGAATCAATGGTACTTAATAGACAAAATATTTAGAGGGGTCTTAACGGCCTTTTGACCTGGCTCTATTTATGAGATATTCGTGAAGGGCTATATCCATATATAATGACTATATCGATGGACATCGAAGTTGATCAGTTTATTTAATCCATCTATAGTAACATGAGTTCAACTTCGAGTTTTTAGTGGAATAACGCGAAGTTAATAATTTTTAATATTTGATTAAAGAGTTTAATTAATATTTCAGAATTATTGGAGCTCGGAACCGTATGTCTATTTAGTCCCCGTGCTAGCTCGATTAACTGTAGCAAACCTAATATAATTAGATTGTCTAATTATCTGCTCACATTATATTTATTTATATATTATTAATAAGATTAATAATATTTATTGTCACAAATGACAACTATGTTAAATTAGTTTAACTTAATGTTTTCTAGAATTCTTTGATTATGAGATAATCAAGTTAGTAATAATTATGAGATAATTACTACAACATAATTGAAGGTAAATAAATCATTATTAATATATTGATTTTTATTTACCATTGGAGACAAATCCATATGGCTTACCATGTCATCCAAGCAATTATGTATATTAGGTGGCTTGGATACACCTAATAGTTTTGTCATTAGCTAATGCATTTTATGTTTTGGTATGGCCTCCACATTTATGTTTTTGCCATTGAAAGAAAGCATTGAATGCTTAATGACAAAGCCATTGTCTTTAGCTTAACATTTCTTATGCTTTGGTATGGCATTCACATTTTTGTGTTGGCCGTTTGCAAGAAAGCATTAGATGTTTAATGACAAGGTTAGTTGGCTTGTGTAAGAGAATATAATCTCTACAATTTCTCTCACTTTCTAAGGTTAACACTTTGCATTAATTCACACAATTGTTGTGAGAAAAGATTTGAGAGAAAATAAAGAGAGTTCTAGCATTCATAAGTGTTGTGAAATTCCTAAAGCCAAACACCATTGTGACATCTTAAATCTCTAAATATTTTAGAGGTTTAATCTTTGTGAGTGAAGCCCACACTTCAGTTTGTTGGTTTCGAGTCATAGTTATGAAGATCGAGTGGTTGATCCAAGTGTTGGACACCAAAGGATTGATCTTGGCTACTACAACAAAGGGAGAAGGCAAAGAAAATTTTGAAGATCCATACCGGACCCGGTGCCACCACAAGCAACTTCCACCGCGCTAAGGAAAGTCGTTTCCTATAATTGGCATCAAGAGCTTAAGGTTGAAAAGTTTTCTTAACCCTTTTTCTTTTTAAGTTTAAGTTTTAATAATTTATATTACATATAAATTATTAATATGCATGTTGTGATGAGTAGGCACAATTAGATTCATGAGATGAATGGTTTTTAATGTTCATGTGATGAATGTTTACTTTGATTCATGTGATGAATGTATTGCGTTGATCGTTAATTTTTCCGGCTCTTATTTTTAGTATTGGAAATGTAAGACCATAAGGTCATATTCTTTCAAGTGTTGTAAGTTCATTTCTTTTGTAATAAGTCCATTTTGTAACTCAATTTGTAACTTAGAGGAGCCGATGTCGCGAAGGACTCATTACGAACCTATTCCGCGAAGAACTCAACAACATACCATGGAGAAAGATTTGAAGACCAAAGGATGCCTTGGATTTATTGTACTAATTAGATTAGTATTTTAAAAAAAAAAACAAATAACAGCCCAGTTAACGCAATTTATGTATGTATGTGAAACTTCATTCCGTTACGAGTCCATAGAAAAAATGGGGACCAAAACGGAGTCCGGAAGCTCCGGAACAGAGTAAATGAAGTTCTAGTGTTCGAACACCAGACCTATAGCGTTCGAACGCCAGTAAAACGCAACTCAAACGTTTGGCTACTGGAAACGTTCGAACGCTCAAAGAACGCTACATGAACGTTTTTAGCCCAGACTTGGGCATATATATATGTGTTTTAAATTGTTTATTAACATGTTATATAGCCTAGGGTGCCTACTCTTACATTTTCACATGCCATAACATGTAGACATGCATGATATTCAAGTCATAAAATATGATTTTATGTAAATTTAAAAGTTAAATTATAATATAAGATTCATCTTAACGAATTGATAAGATTAATTAGTTTAAAGGTTTAAAAATTACGAATTCAAGTTTAAGAACAAATGGACATTATGAGTACATTATTTTCCTTGGTATATCAAATGAAAACCCGGATATAAATTCCATAGCCGCTTCCGAATGGACGGTAATTTTGTTTGCACTCGGGATACAATTCCACGTATCTTTGGAGTAAATAACGTACTTTTATGACCCATAGCGTCACTATTTGTACAGATCATGGTGTTGTTGTACAAATTAACTATGTGCCAAAGGAGATTGCACTCTTATCATTTGTGATTAGATCACCTAGATATATAAATGATAGGAGGTCCGTATGATTGGTTCCTGGACGGAGAATGATATGAGACAGTATCAGTCCACGAAGGATAAATCATTAAATATCCATAGTCAGAGTATTATCGAGATTGGACATCGATAAATACGTAAAAGACTAGTATTACACTTGTGCGCGTTGTGAGGGCACAACGACATAGTTCTCATATATTTTGGTATATGATACTCATGCAAGTGTAATAGGAGGTTGTGTTTTACCGATGGTACGGGAAACATCTTCGCTCTGGATAGACCCCCTCGGAATTCCATTGGTAGTATGACTATGTGTCTATGGAAGTCTGAAATCAGGGTAGGTGTATTTGGTCTTAACCTGAGACTTGCACCGCTAATACTTACGACAATCAATATACTTTGGTTGAGGTCGTCCAGGGCTTTAACAGGTTCTGTGTACGCCAATGCAGGGTATATTGAGAATCGTTGTGTGTTGAGTGTGATGTTAAGAAGGAAGTGTCACTCCAGTCATATGGAGATGATGGTCACGTAGGATACGGTACTAGTTCTCTTAAGTACTGCAGTCATCGGGATAATATGACTAGGTCATAGTTATTCGATATAGAGACTAGTTACCAGACATCCGATATGTGCTTCATACGGGGCAGACACAATTCCAGCCCCAGGCCTAGAACGTGATCATCCGATACTGGATCGAAATACGCAATACCACGTATACTACGTCTGATATAGATCGTCTATTCCTGTAAGCATGTTTCTGGAGAATTGGGTAGGAATGGCGCTTTGCTAGAAGCCAACCTTGTCTTGTGAATCGGTGTAAACGTAGTACGAGGTACTTACGTGTTCGGATAGTCCGATGACCCGATTTACTGCCAACATATCCGGAGATCTCATGGGTCACTTCCGGAAGATTCACCGATGACGTATGACTCGCACTTTAATTAATCTGGGATTAATTACGGAGATATTTTATCTGGGATAAAATATCAATTTAAGAGAGAGAACGATTAATTTGGAATTAATCGGTAAATTAATATATTTGATATATTAAACGAAATTGGATTTCGACGCGGAATTAAAATTAGATTTTAATTCGGGAGAACGAATTAATTTAGAATTAATTCGTTAGCGACGTGAATAGTGATTTCGCTAGGCGTAATCGTTTAATTACGACGCAACGGAAAATTCGTTAATTTGGAGTTAGTGAACCCGAGCCCGTGATTATTTGCGAGCGCATTCGCATTTCAAATTCGAATGCGGCACGCAAGTCAAATCAAACGTCAAATCATTAGTCACATCAAGCGTCAAATCAAATGTCACTTTGAGTGATGTGACATTTGAGAGATTGATGTGAGGTGATTGACAAGAATTTAATGTTCGCCTTTTTGGAAATTAAAAATGGTAAATGGTTTAATAATTTTGGAAATTATATAACCCTTTTATTTTCTATTTTCCCACTAATTCTCTCTCTCTCTTTTTCGGTCTTCACCTTTTTGGAGCCAAAAAAAATTGCTCATCTCTCTCACGGTCTCAAGACCGATTTATTCCTCTGTGTTTTCTGGTTTTGACCGAGCAAAATGGAGAAGAAAAAACATGATTTTGTTGCAAGATCTTTGTGCTAGCACACTCTATGAGGCATACCAAGGTGATAAGGCAGTGTTTTCATGGGCAATGAATCACCTTGTGAAGTTTGGAGCTTGGAGCTTCCATGGAGGATCACCCATGGCCATTTCTTGGAGGAGGAAGACAAGCCACTGCCGTGCAGTCCACCATTTGCGATGTCCACTGCCGAGCAAGGAGAAGACAGTGCGTTTTTGGTCTTCGTAGCATCCAACCGATCAATGTGAGTTTTTTCCGCACCTTCTTTGATGTGTATTCAACTCGTTTTATGATCCTTGGGACTTGATTGAAAGCCAACAATGGTATCTTGAGCCATTTTTAGCATGAAACAAAAATTAGGGTTCTTAACTAAATTTGGGGCTTTTTGATTTAAGCATGTTTTTGACAAATTATTTTTTTAAATATGCTTGTATATGGATAACTTAGAGTTATATGTAATCAATTTGTTGAAAAATTAATTGGATTGATTTTCCCCAATTTGCTTATTGTGGCCGAAAATGAATAGCTCCCTAATGTCTTGGTTTTTTGATTTTTTGAACATTGGATGTGTTGGAAATCATTTGGGGATGTTGAATTTATGTTTAATTTGGTTCAATTGGATTGAATTTGATTTGGGCATATTTTCCCCTTTGGGCATATTTTATCACAAATATCCATCTTTGAAACATCATCAAATCGGCATCTTAGACAAATTATCTTCTATTCGGATACAACTATCTTAATACTAAAACAAGCTTACTTTAACTTTTCGCAAATTTTCGTCAATACCAAAAACCTTATAATAACTTAACATTCGAATCTCTTTCACAATATAGGTATATACAATACAAACTTAGCACGTACTTTTTATAGCATCTTATGGTCACACTGGTTTACATGTCACTCTTTCATTCCCTACACACATACACCATCCATACATATCACAAGATCTATCATACATACACATACACTCAAACATACATATAACCATCATGTAAATGATAATAAAGCACATATAACAGTCTAAGCATCAAGAACATGAACCAGACAAGACATACATACAGCTGGCATATATACATAATGCTCGTACGAAACTCATTACCCATTTTAGAATAGGTACGAGATGAATGCCGTCCGAACGGATTTCCTAACTAGCATGGTTACTACACCAAGAAATCACTAATCGATTACACATACACACATGCATACATATCTTGTACACACACTCAGTACACGATTTCTCATACACAAATATATACATGGTAAACACTACTTTATCATCAGAGTAGTCATACATATACGTGTATACATCAAACATATTAATATACTCAATCCTTCGAATTCGGATACTGTTGTGATATTTTATATCGTACCACAAATGTACGGTGTCAAGTTTTAGTATAAATGAGTTTAGAGTGTCGAACCCACAAGGATTGCGTTAACTCGCACTAAATACTACAATTAATAATCCTAACTTTATTTAGACGATAATTAATAAAGATTTAATTAAATAAATAAATATAAAAATAATTTGATAGGAGGAACTAATACGATAGAGATTCCAGATCCTGATTTCACCTAGCTATCGGCTATGTATTTTTCATGCCAATTAATCATTGTTCAGTTATATTGTTTATAAGTCAAGATTCCGAAAATATCCACTCCCTCTCTCAGTGCCGAGTGAAAATATCATCAACTACAGACTTTGATATCTTTATAAAAATCTAGTAGTTAACAACTCGTTACGCTTTGTGATTCTATGTTAACGACTTCATATAAACTACAGATTCTCTCGAACTCTATAAAATCCTAGGTTATATTCCATAGATCTATTCAAAATCTCCTCTCTCGAGTGATAGATTCTAAACATATATCTTCATATTTATGGCCAGCAAACACAAAGCATTAAACTCAAAAGAATATAAATAACTCAATAAAACTTCATAACAAAATTAGCAAACGATACAAGGTTCAAACATCAGTTACATCATTCTCCAGAATTAAAGAGTTTAGTTTATAACTAAAGATAAAAACAATGATAAACAAGTCATGAATCTAATGGAAATCATTAAAGTTCTAAGAAAGAAACAAGAAGATAAACTAAAATAAACAAACAAAAATAAACAAGATGCAAATGCAAGGGTTGCCTCCCCGCTAACGCTAAGTTTAACATCTTCAGCCAGACGTAACCACCCAAATGGTCATGGTGGCTTAAACGTAATGAACCGGGTAATCTCATCTGCTTTCTTCTTTGGTATCCACTGGTTCTTATGACATGAAAAAGACAGCTTGGCAGGCTGTGGCAGTTTATCCATAGATAGTCCATCCGGATATGTAGATTGTCCCCCAGTTGGAAATTCTGGACTGCACATTTGGTAAAATTGGTCTGCCTCATTTTTAACCTTCCAGGGATCATCTCTAAGTGAGCAGTGACCTTTCTTTTCCTCTTTTTACGGCGCTTTGGGAGTGATTTCAGGTTTAGCTGTGGAAAATTTTCTTTTATGCATGGATGCATTATGCTCGTAGGTTGCTAAAATACTGATTCACCATGTGTGTTTGCAACTCCCTTCTCTACTATATCTACCATGCGACATTCTACACCACTTAGAAGACTCGGTATAGCTCTGAAAACACTAAATGTGACTTCTTCATCTTGAACTTTCATTTTCAATTCACCTTTGTTCTTTTTTTCTGTTATTGTTTCTTCCTGAAATACTATTTCTTTTTCTTTACTACCTAAGTCCTGAGAGGTGTCTTTAATCTCTTTTCCGCTCCTAAGGGTTATGACTTAATATTGCTATTTGGGGTAGACTACAGTATTACTATGAAACACCCATTTCTGTTGATTTGCCATGGAAGAAACAAGCAGCCCAGTTTGCGCTTCTAAAGATTTCAATGTTGCCCCCATAGTGCCCATATGTGTTTGAATGTTATCCAGCCTTGACTCATTCTTCTCAAACCTCTCTGAAGCTGTAGATACAAATGTGCTCATGAGGTCTTCTAAGGAAGGTTTCTGCTCATCTATTGGATAGTTGAAGCCATAAGGAGTTTGCATGATGTTCTCCATATTAGCATATGAAACATTCAGATGATAATAATTAGGCATAGGTCTACCTCTATAGTTGTTGAAATTCCGATTGTTCATATACTGTACTTATTCAAATCTTGCTCCTCTGTTGGGTAAAAGCATTCCATTAGCAAAAACAGCTCCAATAAACGGTTGGCTCATTTGATTGTCAATACTTCTAGATGAGTCATGAGGGACGATACTTGAGCTATCAGTGCACCAATAGGATCTGCCATTGCTTCTTTTCCAACTCTCCTCGTACGAAAGAAAGAAATAAAATATATATATATGACAATAAAAAATAGATATAAAAATAAAATAACAAGAAAAATAAAAATAAAAATAAAAATAAAACTTAAGACAAAAATAAAGAAAATAAAATTAAAAAATTAAAAAATAAAAATAAATAAAATCTAAATTAAAGCTAAGATTACTTGGTAATAGTATTAATGTGAATTAAACAAACAATCCCCGGCAATAGCGCCAAAAACGTGTTGTGATATTTTATATCGTACCGCAAGTGTACGGTGTCAAGTTTTAGTATAAATGAGTTTAGAGTGTTGAACCCACATGGATTGCGTTAACTCGCACTAAGTACTACAATTGATAATCCTAACTTTATTTAGACGATAATTAATAAAGATTTAATTAAATAAATAAATATAAAAATAATTTGATAGGAGGAACTAATACGATAGAGATTCTAGATCCTGATTTCACCTAGCTGTCGCTTATGTATTTGTCATGCCAATTAATCCTTGTTCAGCTATATTTTTTATAAGTCAAGATTTCGATAATATCCACTCCCTCTCTCGAGTTCCGAGTGAAAATATCATCAACTACAGACTTCGATATCTCTATAAAAATCTAGTAGTTAACAACTCGTTACGCTTTTTGATTCTATGTTAATGACTTCAAAGGAACTACAGATTCTCTCGAACTCTATAAAATCCTAGGTTATATTCTTTATATCTATTCAAAATCGCATCTCTCGAGTGATATATTCTAAACATATATCATCATATTTTTGGCCAGCAAACATAAAGTATTAAACTCAAAAGAATATAAATAACTCAATAAAACTTCATAACAAAATTAGCAAACGATACAAGGTTCAAGCATCAGTTACATCATTCTCCAGAATTAAGGAGTTTAGTTCATGACTAAAGATAAAAACAATGATAAACAAGTCATGAATCTAATGGAAATCATTAGAGTTTTAAGAAAGAAACATGAAGATAAAACCCGAATTGAATCTCTTCCTCTTCGGACGTCACCCTCTTCGTCTCCTTTTGTCGCTCTTCAATCATTCTCATTGGATCTCTAAAAATATGTGTTTGTGTTTTATGCTGTGTATTAGCCTCATCCTTAAAGTTTGGACGAACTAATGTATTTATAATAGAGTCTTGGGGTCCCTTTTGTTAAAACGCTAAAAATAACGTTCCTGGAATGCGTGTTTGTCTTTCCCGCAGCGCCGCGGCGCTGGGCTTGGGTGCTGCGGCGCCTGTCTATCTGGAAAGTGTATAGTGCTCGTGATCTTTGAAGGCGCCATGGCGCCTGGACTCTGGCGCCGCGGCGCCAGTAATGTTTTCTTCAATGGTGTTGCGCCTATATTTTGTGCTCCCGTGCGCGTCCGATGCCTCTAAAAGTTCCCAAAACACTCGTATTTACTCCATTATTGATGTTTTAATGCTTCCTACAAATAAGACATAAAAGAAACTAAGAATACATTAAATGACTTGAAACATAAAAAAATAGTAGGCTAAGGATGTCAGAATAAGTGGGTATAAACCACACTTATGAGATACCATAGCCTTTAACAATCGTTATCTCTTTCATTCAAGAAATGCTTAGCTCACTCTCATTCCTTATCACACTTAACCATTTCAACCGTTATACACATAACTCACATCTATAAGTCAATGATAACTTATTCATATTGAATACACTTACATAAACTAATACCAATAGCTCAATTTATCAATTCCGTATGTCCAACCTATACATATATTAATATCATATACATATACAAACACACATTCATTTACTTATACATGGACATATTCCTTTACATACACACATTTATATCATTATAGATTCATATCCTTATGTACATCAATACATACACACAAATAATAAGCTCATCAAGCATTGCACTTCATATCAAAGCATTGACAAAAATCCATACCTGTAGAGGTCGATAAGCTTAACTATACATGTTCTCGAACTCTGTCTCAGGAGTATCTCTAACTATCATCGTATTATCCTAAACACTTCAATCATTTGCATATATATACAAATTTTTATATATATATATATAATGCATATCAACAAATTATGTATTCCTCGCATTATTTACTTACCTGGCTTCACGAGCACCGCAGGTCCTAGTCAAGTCTATCAAAACATATGGCGAAATATCGTCAGAAACACGACTTATGGAGTTCTCGACCAAACTATTATAAAATTATGGATCTTTTCGGAACAACCAAATCAAATCTGATTTCAATGATTTCAATTTTAATAATCTTAAAACACTATTACAAACTATTCCAACCACTAGTTCATCTAAATTCTAGGTTTACACATTTTTGGAAAATCTTCCGAAAAAGTTTCCACAAACGCTACGGAAGGGTCCCGAACCTTTCGAACCTACCCGGATTTATCCAAACATGTTCGTAATATCATATATAACTCATAAGTATTGTTAAAATCAAAACAAATCATGATGCGCAAAAACCCATTTTTACCGGAAACTAACATATTCTATCGGATCGATTAAATTCGTATCATTTTCACTCGGATTCTACTGAATGCTCATATTCAATATACTAACACTCAAACAATTCAATTCATATCAATACGTTAATCTACGAAGCTATTGGAAATATCCGTACGTTTAGCGAAAAACTTGAAATTAGCGAGTTTTTATCGGGAACACTTACCGAGATTTCGAGGCCATATACGGACTCCAAATGATCCCACGAACGCGCTGGAATCGACGGAAGTCCGATCAGAGCTATTGTTCATCGTGGGTCACTATTTATCTGAGCCTCCCTTCCTCATTTTGCGTGTAATCGGGTACGAAATGGAAAATCCGTCACCACCAACTTGTACTCTCCGAGAACTTCGATTTGGCAGGTGGCTCGGGCCGTGAGACGAAGTTACTAGTCGGGATCGATGAACCCATCTCGCGCATCTCTTCCTTTGTTTCTCACCGTTACCGACGCTTTCAGCATTGCCGCTGGCCACCATTGGACGCAGGGTGGCCGGACGCTTCCTCTGGTGTCATCGGGACGGCCGACTGGCAATCGACGCGACCAATGCGTCACAGCTCCCCATTTTTGGAGACGGGGGCGTGTGTGGGTGATGTGGAAAATATATGATAGTTTCTCAATTTCTAGAAATTTGGAGGTATATATGGAAAATTCTTCGAAAATTACAATCTAACCCATGTGAAATTACAATCAGGTCCCTACCATGGGGTTTTCTAAAAATTCATGGTTTTGAAGCCCTTCTGATACAAATTTGGAAAGGTGTTCAACATAAAAGTTGTTCTTCTCGGAAAAAAAATTCGGTTGATTCAGAAAACAACTCATTCGGTGTTCGTTTTCTATCTTTATAGCCGAGACAATAAACCTTTACGCGTAGAATGATAAAATCAGAAATCGCGTAACCGGTTATTGAAACCACACGTTTTCCAATGTGACGAAACTTCACTTTAAAATATTTGGATCTATTTTCTAACACAAAAACTCTGATTTTTGATTGCCATCCCGTTCTAAGTCCTTAACTTTAATTCAGAAATCTTTTGGCACTGTTCCGAAAAAACTCGGGATATTACACATTCTAGATATCTCAAAGATATTACAGAATATGTTTCAAGGTCATCATATGGTCTATAGCATATCGAAAATAGCTCGCAACATTTACGACCTAATTGATATCTATAATCCTACATAATAAATTATTAGACATTCTAATCAATTTCTCTTTCGACTTAGGAATCATCCTCTATGAAAGAAATACTATATATAAAAGATATATTAATTGTCAAACAGTTATACTAACTGTCATACAGATAGTGAAGTTGTGTTCTTTATTAAATCATATCTAATGCTAATGAGAGTATCTCACAAGTCTCTTAGTTTTATATCTAATATACTAGAGAGTACTCTCATTACATTCACAGAGAAAAGAAAGCTTAGGTGAACCTTTTACCTGACAAGAATATCATTATTATCTTAATAATGAAAATGTCTTTAGGATATAACACTAGAGAAAATTTTGTAAATTCTCACTGACCCTACTAATACATATGTATACTCTATATTTTGAAAGAATCAGACAATCTGATTACATAATCAACAAAGAGATTACATTTTCGGAAAGCTCATATTAGTTTACAAATAGACTTCATACGCTGGTATACCAAAATTGTGATTTCAATATAACAAAAACTCAAAGGCTTTTCCGTAACAGTTCTCTTCAATGAAGAAATCCAATTAAAAACTCCATTTTGTATTCTTTAGTCAAAATATATAATTTTAGTAGATGCATTAACCAATTAATCTTGATTATTTTATCAGCAAGACTGGAGAAAAGTTTTCTCAAAATCTACAATAGATTTTTGAGTGTAACCTTTTTTTAGTGTAACCTTTCACATGTAGTCAAACTATAAAGCTCGAACCTTTAATCAGCTCACTTCGTTTTTTCTATGCAAACCATTTATACATTTATGAACAATTCATAACGAAAGCTTAATCAAGTTAAAAACTTAATTGTAGTAAGTTGAGAATAATCTTAAATCTATGGTTCTATGCTATATTCCAAAATCGTTATCAAGTATCGCTCCAACTATAATTTATAGGATATTTTCTTCAATAAAAAAACATTGGAAACATTAATTATTAAATACTTTATAAATAGTTCTGACATCCTATTGGACTTATATGAAAGGTATCCAAGGGTTTTTTCATCTGATTAATTATGTGGTTCCATTTATAGATTATCATTCACACAATTGACTTCAATAGATCAGGTCTTTTCCACAATCATCAACATTTAATGTTACACATCAAGTAACAAAATCATTTATTACTCGGGATCGTAGAAAAAATTCTATCAAATACTATACATAATCCTATTTAATAGAATAAATGAAAAACTTTACTTGTCCTACGTACAAGTACTTTCAATTGTGTAACCGTTATACAAATGGAAAATTCATTCCTTAAACATTTCAAGGTTCAAATTTCTACTTATACATATCGTATATGTAATTGTAGATCCTAATGAAACCTAGATAAAAAAGATGAATTAGTGTTACTGAAGTATAACTCCAATAGTATGGAAAATGATTCGGTAATACTCAATATAAAGTGATTACATCACGATATAATCGTAGAATGATAATATTGAGTAAGAATCATATTCTTTTATTAAATAATCTTAGAACAAATTGCTCATAAATTCATCTGTTTGATAGCATCAGACATCTTTGAACAATTTAAAGACTCGTGATTAATTTTATAGAAAGTTTTGAAGCTTCATATAAAAACTCTTTGAACCAGTCAAAGTATTTGATCTGTGTTTCATCAGAAACACGTAACTAAGTCAGCACAACTCATCGATTAAGTTATAAAATAAAGAAAACTACCTAGAGCAACATGATTTATAAAACTACATACATCCAATGTATTAGTTTAATAAATTTTCAGTCCAATGATAATAATGTTAGTCTCTAAGACATGCTCTAAGATCTCTAAACATGATTTGAGTGTGAATTAATCAAGTAAAGTTCCGGAAATACTTACATTGATTTGTTGAGAAATTTCAAAAATTTCCTTGTAGGATGAAGCTCCAATCTTTTGATTTGTTGTTTTTATCCTTGGGTGAGTTTCCCTAACACCTCAAAAGAATCTCTAAGTGCTAGATATTGGAAAGGTTTTGAAGCAAAAATTTCCTTATTGAGAGAAGAAACATTCGGCCATGCTCAAGGAAGAAGATAGAGAGAGTAGTTTGTGTTATGTGTTTCCAAAACTAGTTAGGTGTGTGTGTTAGAGAATTACATTTATTGTAGCCAACTACTCACATCAATTTTAAGACATTTGATGTAAGTCATGGGTCCCACCTCATTTAAATTCCAAATTTAAGTTGGCTTCTCCAACACACAATTAGACTTGGCCCCGGGTTCGTTTAATTCCAAATTAAACGAATTTGTCATCGCGACATAATTAAATCAAATTTAATTAAATAATTATGCCTTGTAAAATTATTATGATAGTCGTTAATTCTATATTAATTCGTTTGCCCGAATTAAAATCCAATTTTAATTTCGTATTGAAAGCCGATTTCAATTAATATATCTGATATATTATTTTAGCCCAAATAAATAAATTAAATAGAAAAATCTTATTTAACTATTAAATTTATTTTATCGATTAATTCTAAATTAATTGCATTCTCTCTCTTATACGAATTTAATCCTAGATTAATTATTGCCGCAATTAATCCCAGACTAATTTTCTCTCTCATAATTAATCCCAGATTAATTCTATTCGAGTCAAATGTCATTGGGGAATCTTTGGGAAGCGACCCAATAGATTCATGGATATGTTGGCAGTAAATATGGTCATCGGACTATCTGAACACTTGCGTACCCCGTAGCATGTTCTCACCGATTCACAAGACATGGTTGGCTTCTAGCAAAACACCGTGCCTACCCAATTCTCCAGAAATATTCGCCGAGGAATATAATATGTATCAGGCGTAGTAATACTAACGTAATGCGTAATACGATCCAGTATCGGATGTCATATGCTAGGCCTAGGGCTGGCTCTGTGTCTACCCCGTACGAAGTATATATCGGATCCTGAGTATCTAATCTCTGTAATCGGAAAGTCATGACCTAGTCATACTTTCCCGATAGCTGCAGCTTTTAAGAGTACTAGTTTTGTATCATGTGTGACCATAATCTCCATATGACGGAAGTGATAATTGTTGGACAATTATGACCAATAGCATCACTATTTGTAAAGAACATGGCATTTTTGTAAAAATTAGCTATATGACAAAAGGAAATTGCTATTGTATCATTTTGTAATTGGATTACTTTGATATGTAAATGATAAAAGTCCATATGGTTAAACCGGATTAATAAGATAATGCAGAATAGACTAGTATTACACTTGTGCACGTTTTGGAAGCTTCATGGCATAGTTCTCATATATTTAAGTATTGGATACTTATGCAAGTGTGATAAGAGGTTATGTTAGTCGTTGGACCGGGAACAGCTTCGCTCTGGATAGACCCACTCGGAATCTCATTGGTAGTATGACTATGTGCCTATGGGAATCCGAATCATGGTAGGTGTATGTGATCTTTAACCTGAGACTTGCATCGCTAATACTTGCGACAATCAGTTTACTTTGGTATTGGTCGTCCGAAACTTTAACAGGTTCTGTGTATGCCTCTACTAGGTTTACTGAGAATCATAGTGTATTGGATGTGATGTCAAGATGGGAGTATCACTTCAGTCAT
>SKCR01033883.1:0-42629 GCA_019454045.1 Zanthoxylum bungeanum | reverse complement strand
TCCCGTTGTCCGTTGGGGATTATGGTATTACGTAAAGTAGTGTGAGACACTGCTGAATTTAAAATCCATAACTAAGGCAGTGCATAATTTTATGGAAAATTATGCTTTGTTTTCCTTTTATTCTATATTGTTTATAGAATTATACTTCTAATCCACTGCATGCTTATTACTTGAATAGGTTTTCTGACTTTTCTTATGGTTGTGTTATTGTAGAATAGGTTCTAGAAAGACAGTAGACTTAGATATTGTTAGATTAGTTTAAACCATCAGGAACTGTTGTTCCAATTTCCTAGTAAATCAAGATGGTTTGTGACTTAGTTTCTAAGTCACGATAGGTAATCTAAATGGATATCTGATTTATGATATAACTGTCTAGTTAGAATTGTTTCTTATGCAGTAAGAATTGACTTGAATAGTTCATGTCTTGAGATTCTTGACTAGCATTAAGAAAACCTCATTAGTATTTGTTTATCTTTTAATGACGTTTCTTGGCTTTAGCAACTTTTAGAAGTCACGTGTATGACAAAGTTTGCTAATCAATTATTTGCAATTATTGTGAATAATTGAACGTAAATTATAAAGCTAAATAAAAGAGATATGTATAGTTGTGTATAGAGAATATCGATTCTCACAATACGACAACTATATGTATTGGATACCAGATCTCTCGTCTGGTTATTTGAAATAATGTTGAATAACTATTTTGATATTTGATATCGGAACTTGTAACTATTGGATAGTTACTTGTTCTGTATAAACAGTTGTTACATATTTTAATATGACTAGTAGTGTCATTGATGAAAGATAAACATTAAGAAAAATATTCGGTAAAGTAAATAACTGAGAACTGTGCTTTATGGTAAATGATGGTCTGATATGAGTTCACACCACATATCCTTATCCATTTAATGAATATTGTATTCAGGATGTGATTAAATCTCATTTAACCAATGATCATAATTGGACACAGATTTATTAAACTAATACATTGGATGTATGTAGTTTAATGAATTAGAAATTGCCTTAGATAGTTTTCTATGCTTCGTAACTTATTAATGATTTGTCATGACTTAGTTACATGTTTCTAATAGAGAACATATTGAACATCTTGAATGGTTCGAGAACTTTCAATATGTTTCTGATGAAACGCGGATAGAATATTTTGAATGGTTCAAAGATATTCTATTTGTAGTGTTGAAAACTAAAATTTTGAAATTCAATGTGAGTCTTTGAATTGTTCAAGGATGTTTGATATGATCAAACATATGAATTTAAGGCAATTAGTTCTAAAGTTATTTAATGAATATGATTCTTACTCAATATTAAACTTCCACGATTCCATTTTGATGTAATTGGTCAGTGGGAGTTATCGAATCTTATATGATTTGATTCATTGATATTGAGTGTTACCGAATTGGTTTTCAATACTCTTGGGGTTATGCTTCATAAACACTAATTCATCTCTTTAATTAAGGTTCCATTTGTTTCTACAATTACATATATGATATGTATAGGTAGAAAATTTGAATCTTGAAAAGTTTGAGATTTGAAACTTTCTTTTGTATAATTGTTATATAATTGAAAGTACTTGCGCCTCGGAGATACAAGTGAAGGTTTATCATTTATTCTATTTAATGGAATATTGTATTCTATTTGATAGAATATCTTTTCTACGATCCCGAGTAATAAAATTATTTTGTTACTTAGTGGTTAACATTAGATGTTGCAGAAAGGATTTGACTTATTGAAGTCAAATGTGAGAATGATAAACTGTAAGTGGAACTGCGTAATTAATAAGATGAAAAGACGCTTAGACAACTTTCGTATAAGTCCAATAGGATGTCAGAATCATTTAGAAAGTATTCGATACTTAATGATTCTATTGTTTTCTTATCGAAGAAATTATCCTGTAAGTTATAGTGGGAGCGATATTTGATATTGATTCTGGAACTTGGCATTGAACCATAGATCTAAGATTGTTTTTCATGGCTTACTACGATCAAATTTTGAATTTGATTAGGCTTTCGTTATGAATCGTTCATAAAATATGCAAATTGTTTGCGCAACAAAAGCAAAGTGAGCTTGATAAAGGTTTGACCTTTATAGTATGACAGTGAGAAATGTTATGCTCAAAAGTCTATTGTAGATTCTGAGAAAACTTATCTCTAGTTGCATTAATTGAACAATTAAGGATTTGTTGGTTATTGTTGATATTAAACTATGTATTTTGGCTAAAGAATGCAAAGTGGCGTTCTTGAGTGATTTCTTCGAATGATAGATCCGTCGTGATTTCTTTGTTGGAGAATTCATTCTAGAATGGCCTATAGTTTGTATTCTGCTAAGATCACAATTTGATATAGCTTATGGAGCCTATTGTAGACTCAGATAAGCTTTCCAAAAATCTGAGTTCTCTGATTTTGATATCAGTCAGATTGTCTGGTTTTATCGAAGTATAAAGAATACATATTTGTCAGTAGGGTCAGTGGTAGCATACAAATTTCTTTCTAGTATTATATATCCTAAGTCTTTTTTTCTCCGTGGTAGCAGTGAGAGTAGTCTCTGTTATATTTGATATAAAGTTTTATATAAGATATAAAACTAAGAGACTTGTGAGATACTCCCATTAGTTGCGTATTAGATACGATCTAATAAAGGATACAGTAAGACTATTTGTATGACAGTTAGTATAACTGTTTGATAGTTAACATGTCTTTTATGTATATAGTATTCATCTTTCGTAAAGGATGATTCCTTTGTCGAAAGATAGATGGATTGGAATGTCTAATCAATCTTATGCATCATAGGATGATGGCGTAATGAATACTATATTATGCGATTAAAGATATCAATTTAATCGTAATTGTTACGAGTTATTTTGATATTTGTAGACCATATGACGTGTCTTGAAACATGTTCTTTATGATCTTTGAGTTATTTTGATATCGAGTAGACCATATGACGTGTCTCCAACTATAAGGTCAGATTAATTTTGATTTTAATTATGATATTAGATGGTCTATGTCATATAAAGTCAGAAAAGATGCAGTGGGAGTGTCACTATTGATTCTACTGAATTAGTGGAATCAGTTGCAACTTTTGAAGTATTGGCTTATGAAGTTGCAAAGTGACCCTATAGATTAGAAGTTTTCATATTAGTATAGTGCTTGCGGTTGTCTTAAAGTTTTTGGATTTGAACTCTAAATACATAGACAACTTAGTAGCTATAACACATTACTAATAAAGCATCTGAGTCATATTGACGTGGAATTTGGATTCTACAAAATATGAATGATGCTGGCTTAGGAAAACAGTTGGGTTTGTTGGACAGATTTGATTTGTTAAAGCATGCTTACTTGTCGTTGCCTACCTCTTGAGTGCTGGTGAGTTTTTGAGGGTCATGAGTATGTGATACATATTAAGATGTATATAGGATACCATGGATTGACACTAGAGCAAGTGAGAGAAATTGTTAGGGTTGGTGCTCGGAGTGCCAATCCAGATCGTATTTATGTCCGATTCATAAATATGAGCAATTCTTTTTTCCATAATATTACTAATTTAAGTGGTAACACCCTTGTCTTTTATACATTTATTCAATCTAATTACGATTAGATATCTGATTACGATTAGATCGAAACTAAATTTGGTTTAGTGATACATGTATATTAGACAAAGACCCTAGGATTTACAATATAGTGCGTAGTTACAACGTAGTTTGTAATTGACATTGGGAAGCGCACTATAAGATGTATATCCTTAAATAAAGTTCTTGGTCAAGATTTACTAACACGGGTCGGTTAGTAAAATCCGCTGAGACCAATACATGTCGTATATCGTGACTTGGTCTGATGGTTTATCCTAGTGAACCATGAGTCTTGGGAGACTCGTATAGACATGTAGGTGTTTATTTGATAAGACACTGAATGACTCACTGAAGGTTTCCTAATAGATGGTACACCAACGTCAATAGGAACCTTCTCGAGTTGAGCGAGCATAATGGTCATTTGACTTGAGATATCATAGTGGGATATATGAGTTATCCTCCACACTTTGATGGCACTCACATCACTGATCTATTTAGATCAGACCTCCGACTGTTCATTAGGTGTGGACTGATGCTCATGATATCCAGTGCATATCAAGATAGGATCAGTCAGTCCTGTGTACAAGGCATATGCATCCGCACGTGTTTACGATCTAGTAAATCTATGGCCGTGGTATAACTTCGGAAACCAGTTCCGAGTGTTATTTAGAGATCGTAAATTGAAAGTCGATTATATTATATCGAACAGATTTGACGTTCTCATCTATATCCCAGGTATAATATTGATAGCCTGTGACAGAGTGATTATACGTATGCAATGACCTCGACTTGCATAGTTTAACGAGATTATTCGTGGTCGTCATAATCCATGAGTGGGTGGATTATGGACACGAAATTGAATTTCGTGACGGATAAACCTAAACTTAAAGAGTCCCACAATATGAAGTGTATTCGTTGAGCACTTGGGCAACATGATATGAATAATACTAATTATTCATAATACTTCACCGGATTAAGTGAGTTAATTCGGATCGTTTAATCGATTAAACGATAACACATGCATTATGGGATTTTGTCCAATAATAATTATTGTGTATTTATATTTGATACATAATACGATTAGATACACATTAATTATTCATCAAATGAGATTTTGACACATGCCATAAATATATGTATTTGTTATTTATTTTAAATAAAAATACAGATATAACAATAATTATATTAATGATTATTTGAATATTTAATTGTTAAATATTTAAATGATTAATTAATAAACTTTTTCCATAATTTTTATGAAATTTGTCCAATTATTATTTGAACACATGACATATATTTATCAAGCTAAATGTGTATCAATTTCATTGGTTACCAAAAAGCTTATTATTAATTTAATTAGATTAAATTGTCAAAATTCCAAATCTACCGCTAAAAGTCGGCTAAAGCATTTTTAAATGGGAAAATTGTTTTCTTCTTCACCATGGCCGAGAGTTCCATACAAAAATGGGTTTCAAAATTTGTTTGAAGAAACCATGAAGAATCAAAGGAAAATTCAAGAAAAAGGCTAAGGAATTGGAGGATTAAAGGTAATCACCATAACCTTAAGCTTGGAAATTTAGTTTCTTATTTCTTGAGTTGTGATAAGGGTTCTAGGGTTCCTTTGATTCTGAATTTTTTGGGCTTTTGGTTGTGGATGATGGATTGGAAGTTATATTGCATGTGTGAAGTAGTTTTGGAAGTAATTAGTGTAATTATTGTCCAAATTATTCATTTGATGACATGTTGCAATTCTAGAGTGTTATGACCACTCTTGTAATGCCTAGAATTATTCTTGGGTGATTCATATGTGGTGACTTGATTTGGTGTTGAGATTAATTTGATTAATGTTGAAAATTTGGATTTAAAGCATGAAATTGGGCATTTTCTGTTGGACAATTATGACCCATAGCGTCATTATTTGTAAAAGACATTGTGGTTTTTGTACAAATTAACTATGTGACAATGGAAATTGCTATTTTATCATTTTGTAATTAGATTACTTGTATATATATAAATGATAAAAGTCATTATGGTTAGTTCCAGATTAATAAGATATGAGACGATATCAATCCAAAAAGGTTTAATCATTAAATATCCCAAGTCGTAGTATTATCGAGACTGGACATCGATAATGCGGAATAGACTAGTATTGCACTTGTGCGCGTTGTGGGAGCATAACAACATAGTTCTCATATATTTAAGTATTGGATATTTATGCAATTGTAATAGGAGGTTGTGCTTACCGATGGTACGGGAACAGCTTCGCTCTGGATAGACCCCGCGGAATCCCATTGGTAGTATGACTATAAGTCTATGGGAATCTGTATCAGGGTAGGTGTATTTAGTCTTAACCTAGAGACTTGCATCGCTATATACTTGCGACAATCAATACGCTTTGGTTTTGGTCGTCTGGGACTTTAACAGGTTCTGTGTACGCCTCTTCTGGGTTTATTGAGAATTATAGTGTATTGGGTATGATGTCAAGATGGAAGTATCACTTCAGTCATATGGAGATGATGATCACCCATGGATACAGAACTGGTTCTCTATTATGTTGCAACTATCAGGATAATATGACAAGGTCATGATTATCCGATTATAGAGACTAGTTGCTTGTGATCCGATATATGCTTCGTATGAGGTAGATAGTTTTCCAGCCCCATGCCTTGCATGTGACATCTGATACTGGATCGCAATACGCAATACTACATATACTTCACCTGACAAAGATTATATATTCCTTAAAGAATATTTCTGGAGAATTGGGTAGGCACGTCCCTTTGCTAGAAGCCAACCATGTCTTGTAAATTGGTAGGAATGTGGTACCAGGTACGCATGTGTTTGGATAGTCCGACGACCGGATTGACTGCCAACATATCCAGGGATCTCATGGGTCGCTTCCCGAAAATTCACCGATGACGTATGACTCGAACATAATTAATCTGGGATTAATTATGAGGGAGAGAAAATTAATCTAGGATTAATTACGGCGAGAATTTATCTGGGATAAAATTCAAATAGAAGAGAGAGAACGATTAATTTGGAATTAATCGATAAAATTAATATAGTCGATATATTAAATGAAATTAGATTTCATAACAGAATTAAAATTTGATTTTAATTCGGGCGAACAAATTAGTTTAGAATTAATTCGCGAGCTACTTTAATAGTAATTTTATTAGGCATAATTATTTAATTAAATTTGATTTAATTAAGTCGCAACGAAAAATTCGTTAATTCAGAATTAACGAACCCGAGTCCCGAATGTGTTTGGGGGCCCACTTGGATTTTGAATTAAAGTGGGGCCCACAAGTCACATCACCTAGTCAACTTTATCAACTTTTGGTTGATAGAAGTTGGTTGGAATTTTGGTTGCTTAAAATATACACAACCTTGATTTGTGATTGACTTTTACCTAATTTCGAATTTGGTAAATGGTAATTATTTTTTGAAAATGATATACACAAATCATAAAATCAAAAACAATACTTACTCTCTCAATTTTTCACTTGGGCGTGAATATCATCCATTTTTCTCTCAACTTGGGCGTGAACCTAGGGTTCATTTTCTTTGATTTTTGATTCAAAAATCTAAAGTGCTAGCACACAAAAGGGTCATTCAAAGGTGATAGGGAAACATCCATTGAGTTTGGAATTCATTCACCAAGGCTTGGAACTCAACATACAAATCAAGAAAAGCTTGGAGCTCAAAGGTTTCAAGGAAATTTTTGAACTTTTCACCTACATCCAATCCGATCAATGTAAGTATTTCCGCTGCTTTTTACGTATTCAGACATCTTTTATGCTTAAATGATCTTAGGATTGACCTTAGAAACCTAACAATGGTATCATGAGCCTATTTAAGCATGAAATGAATTAGGGTTCATAATATTGAATTTGGGTATTTTTGATTGGAGCATGATTTTATCAAATTGATTGTTTAAGTATGCTTAATTATGATAACTTAGAGTTTATGCCATGATTAATTTTATGAAAAAATGATTAGATAATTTTCCAAAATTTTTTGGCTTGGCCGAATGTTAGAACCCCAAGCTCATGGTGTGATTTTGATTTTTTAAGACCATTGGATGTGTTTAAAATGCTTGGATATTGATTTGTGATTTAATTGGATTGAAATCAAAATTGATAAATAAATCCTATGATTGCCATGAGCTTAGAGAGCATGTAATGACTTGATTTTTTTTCAATAATGTTGGAGATGTATTGAAAATAATAAAGCATGATTAATTAATTAAATTGGTGTTTTGGAAATGTTAATTTAAAAAATTAATTATGGCTATACACTTTAATTAAATAAATTGTGATATTTGGAATATTAGAATTTAATTAATTAGGCTTAATTTGGAATTGGACTAAAATTATTATATTTGGGCCTAATGGGCTTGGTTGGGCCAAGTTGGTTTAGGACAATTGGATTGGATCCAAAATGGGCCTAAAACCATACCATTAAGTCCAAATATAATAAATGAGCCTTTAAATAATTAATTGGGCCTAATGGGCCAAAATTAATTTTATGGAAAAGTGATTCCTTATTGGGCTTTGGTTGCCAAAGTCCATGCCTTAAGAAATTAATTAAAAGCCCATTGGACTTTAATTAATTGACATTGGATGTTAATTGGGCTTTGAGACCCATTAAGATTAGATTTAGAATCTAAATCGTAAAGGTACATTAAAAGTGTAATTATTTAATTTGGAATTAATAAAGAATTAGTATTGAATACAAATTATATGGATTTAAAATTGTAGTTCAATATAATTAGAGAATACGCACTTTGAGTACTTATTCTCAAACGAGTTGGACTCGCGCAAATCAAATCGTTGTTTGAACATTGGATGATCACTTAATTCAAAGATTAATTAATTGATTAGATTGATTGAATAACATGCTTTGTGTGAATACATGGATGTATTGTATGAATAATGTATATCAGATGGATATTAGATGGGTGAGGGAAATTTTGGAAATTATTGTAATAAATTTAGAATTTATTAAATTGGACCTGCGTGTCCAGCCTTTATCTCCTGACTCTTTGTAATTCTCTTCTCACCAATTCCCCTCAATGTAATGAGGTTTGTTATTGTATTATGTAATTGGGTAGAAGTTAGAATAGTGCTAGCGGGGAGAGAAATGAGTGATTTATTTAGGAACAATTTGTGAGATATCCAACCGCACATCATTATTAATTTATTTATCGCGCCTTATTATGCTTTTAGAATGCATGCTTAAGGGTGTATGATGAGACCTTATCAAAGATAATTAATTGGTTGCCAATTACGCGAAAAACCCTCAATTAAATATTAAGCGTTTTCCTTCCATTGAATGGTTCTTTCTCAAGATCCAAGATTGGCATTGGTTTGTTGGCCAAAGTCAATATCAATGTCCATCGCGGATGTGTTTGAACCATGAAAGCTTTGTTCCATATCGCATGTCTTGGGCAAGTTGTGATTTGTTGGCCAAAGTTAAGGTCACTTCTTGTTCATCGACATGGATTACGAAGTTTTCCAAGGTCAATGGGTCCCGCTTAACTGGAATCATTAAGCTTGTTTGAGCCAAAGTCAAGGCTTAGTTGATTTAGATGAAAAAGTTAGGAAAACATATTGGATATATTGGCGTATATATTGTATATATTGTTTTGGACTTGGAAGTCCACCTACCGGATCTAGGAATTGGATGAGATCCAATTGATCTTAGAGATCTACCTATAGTTAAATATCATACAGCTTGTTGGCCAAAGTCAAGGTTGTGTTTTTTTAAAGGGATCCTAGCCCACTAGGAAACTAGGTTTCCCGAGTAATCAACAGAGGGTTAGAGGCTCGCCGAAAAATAGTGGGAGGCTAGTTTGAATTTGCAATTTCGTTCAAATACTTCCCAAATACGCGCTTTCAAATATTTCGTCATTTTAAATATTTATTAGTTGGACTAATATTCTATTATTTTTCTTGTAACAGTTGGAATGTACCCAGAAATCATTAATTGAATAGTTAGACTATTGCAATTAAGATGACTGGAAAGATTGGGGTTAGAGACATTATCATGGGCGAAAATGTCTTTAATGGTGCGAACTTTCCTGACTGGGATATGAACCTAAGGATTGTCCTGGGGGCTGAGATGATGCTCTATACGATAGAGAGACCTATCGGGCCTAAGCCCGAAAATGAGCAGTCGCTTGAGCTTGAGCTTTGGAAGACTCATAGCGATGACAACTCAACTGCTCAATCCGTCATGCTCGCTGCGATGACCCCTCAATTTCATCACCAAAACAAGGGATTGGATCCCTATACTATGATGGCAAAATTGAAGGACCTTCATCGATCTAACCTTATATCGCAAAGGTATGAATTGCAGAAGAAGCTCTTTCGCTCTTGAATGTCAGAGGGTACATCAGTTGAGCACCATGTGTCACAGATGATTGCTGACATTGAACAGCTGGGTCAGCTAGGCATAACCTTTGAGGCTGAGACTTCTATAGATTTGATATTGCAGTCTCTTACTGACAGCTGGAGTGGGTTCATCATGAACCACAATATGATGAACCAAGACCATACTCTTGGAGAGCTGATGGCAATGTTGCGTGAAGCAAAAAAGAGCTATTGAAGGGCAAAAAGCATGAGGCGCATTTCGCTTCAACATCTCAGTCTCCCAAGGCTTGGCCGAAGGCTACTGGAGGTGTAAAGAAGAAGAAGAAGAATGGCAAGGCCAAATCGTCAAAGTCTTCTGGGAAGGAAAATGAAAAATCCTAAGATGTATGCCTACAGTATGGCAAATGAGGTCACTGGAAGCGTGACTGCCGTGAGTACAAGGCACACATAAAGGAAATCAAAGCGGGCAAGGCACCGGCTTCAGGTATGTTTGTTATAGAAATAAACATGTTTACTTCTAGTTTTAAAAATTGGATTTTTGATTCTGGTTGTGGTACTCATATATGTACTGATGTGCAGGATCTGCAGATTAGCAGGAGACTGGCCTCAGTGGAGATTGATCTACTCGTTGGAAATGGGACTCGAGTAACCGTTTTGTCCGTTGGGACTTATATTTTGGAACTGCCCTCGGGGCATGTACTAAACTTATCATACTGTTATTATGTACCTAGTTTGACTAGGAATATTATATCTGTATCTTTATTAGCCCAATGTGGGTATATTTTTGTTTTTAGAAACACTGGGTGTTTTATGTATAAAAATGATATGGAGATATGCAGTGCTGATGTGAATAATGGTCTTTATATTTTGAATATAAATCAATCTCAAACATATAATTTAACAAACAAAAGGCTTAAACTAAGTAACAAATATGAAACTTATATGTGGAATTGTCGTCTGGGACACATTAACAAGACTCGCATATCCACACTTTCGAAGAGTGGGTACTTGGACGGATTTGATCCAAATTTATATGACGTTTGTAAATTTTGTTTATTAGACAAAATGCTTAAAACAACTTTTAGCGGTAAAGGTGCACATGCCACCGAACTGTTAGCCCTCGTTCATAGTGACGTATGTGGGCCCATGTCTAGACATGCTAGAGGTGGATATAAATACTTCGTAACCTTTACGGATGATGCATCGGGTTATGGTTGTGTGTATCTTATGAGACACAAGTCGGAAACCTTTGAGAAATTCAAAGAGCTTCGACACGAAGTAGAAAAACAGACTGGCAAAAGTATTAAAATATTACGGTCGGACCGTGGTGGAGAATACTTGAGCAATGAGTTTCTCGTTTACTTGAAAGAGTATGGTATTCTTTCACAGTGGACTCCTCCCGGAACCCCTCAATTGAACGGTGTGTCCGATTGGAGAAACCGAACATTGTTAGACATGGTAAGGTCGATGATGAGTCGCACAGAGCTACCTATTTCCTTCTAGGGATATGCATTGAACAATGCAATACTTATTTTGAATAAGGTTCCGTCAAAGTCTGTTCAACAAACTTCGTATGAGATATGGAAAGGAAAGAAACCAGGTTTCTCATTCCAGAAGATTTGAGGTTGCTGGGCATACGTTAAACGTTTGGATGGTACCAAACTTGAACCCAAATCGGATAAGTGTCTATTTGTAGGTTATCCTAGGGAAACCAAAGGATATTACTTTTACAACCCACAAGAGAACAAAATATTTGTTGCTCTACATGCGGTTTTCCTCGAAAGGGAATTCCTAAATGCAGTGGTTAGTAGGAGGAAAGTAGAACTCGATGAAAATCGGAGTGATACTATTCCTGGCACAGAATCCTTAACGGAACACGAACAGTTTATCAGAGATGAGACTGTACCACAATCTTTGAATACACAAGAATCGCGTAGATAAGAGAGAGTTAGAAAATAACCTGAGAGGTATGGGTTTCTGATCTCACCTCATGTGGATATTAATCTTATTGAGGAAGTCGAATCGGCTATGTATGAGGAAGCGATACAAGGTATCGACTCTGATTTATGGCAAAATGCCATGAAATCCAAAATGGATTCCATGTACACCAACCAAGTTTGGACACTGGTTGATGCACCAGAAGGCGTAAAGCCTATTGGTTGCAAATGGGTCTTCAAGAAGAAGACCGACATGGATGGCAACATACAAACATACAAAGCTAGGCTTGTAGCGAATGGGTATCGTCAACGACATGGTGTCTATTATGACGAAAGTTTTTCACATGTTGCCATGATTAAATCCATTCGGATAATACTTGCTATTGCTGCATATTTCGATTACGAGATATGGCAGATGGACGTCAAAACCGCTTTCCTTAATGGAAACTTTTTGGAGGATGTTTATATGCAACAACATGATGGTTTTGTCATACCAAAACATGCAGACAAGGTTTGCAAGTTAAATCGATCCATTTATGGATTGAAGCAAGCATCGCGTTCTTGGAACCAACGTTTTGATGAGATCATAAAAGAATATGATTTCATGCAAACGAGGATGATCCTTGTGTATATAAGAAGGTTAGTGGGAGCGAACTGACATTCATTGTCCTTTACGTTGATGATGTATTGCTTATTGGCAATGACATTCCCATATTACAATCGGTGAAAGCTTGGCTTTCATTAAAATTCTCCATGAAAGATCTGGGAGAAACAACCTTTATTCTGGGAATAAAGATCTACCGGGATAGATCTAGAAAGCTGCTTGGACTCTCCCATAACACGTACATTGATAAAGTGTTGAAGAAATTCAAAATGGAACAGTCCAAGAGGGGACTGTTGCCAGTGTCACATGGTGTCACTCTATCTAAGGACATGTGTCCTAAAACTCAAGATGAGAGAGACAACATGAGTCAGATCCCGTTCGCTTCGGCAGTCGGATCGATCATGTATGCCATGATATATACGCGACCTGATGTCTCATATGCTTTGAGCATGTGTAGTCGCTATCAGGCCGATCTAAGTGATGGTCACTGGGTTGCGGTTAAGAACATCCTTAAGTATCTTAGATGAACTAGGGATGCATTCTTAATCTATGGAGATGGAGAACTTGAGGTAACTGGGTTTACCGATGCAATTTTCTAAACCGATAAAGACGACTGTAAGTCGCAATCTGGGTACATATTTTGTTTGAACAAAAGAGCAGTGAGCTGGAAATCTTCAAAGCAAGAGACTGTTGCCGATTCAACAATAGAAGCGGAGTATATTGCTGCAGCTGAAGTAGCAAAAGAGGCAGTTTGGATCCGTAAATTCCTAATTGGATTAGGAGTAGTTCCGTTAGCAGCTGAGCCTGTTCCATTGTAATGTGACAATAACGGGGCTAAGGAACCGATGTCTCATCAACGATCTAAGCATGTTCTTCGACGTTTCCATCTGATTCGTGAGATCATACATCGTGGCGATGTGAAGATCGAGAAGGTCACATCAGATGACAACATTGCAGATCCGCTGACGAAAGCTATTCCTCGGTAAAAGTTTGAGCGACATTGATGAGTGGTAAATCTATCACTATTTCTCACTCATTTAACATAATATTTTGTATAGTTTCTTGAGTCTTGTGAATATTTTGATGTGTTTTGTGTTATTTTGTTGATAAATAAAGTTTCAGGACATTCTGGAGGTGATTCGCGACACCTAACATGCGCCGAACAGTGCTAACATGCGCCGGGTCCACAAATCAAAATCTGAGAAAATTTGACTTTGCTAACGTGCGCCGTGCCACATGTCACCATCACAGCCGATCTGCTAACATGCATCGTGCCACGTGTCATCATCCTACGGTGCCGACAGTCGCCATCGCCACATGTCGCCATGTGTCACTCCACGTGTCTGCCACGTCATCATCCACATCACCGGTTGACCGAGTCAAACTGTCACGTCATCATCAACCAATCACAGCGTGCCACGTGTCGCAATTCTATGGTGCTGACAGTCAATTTGCCACATCAGCACCAATTATTGACTGACTTATCTGTATCTGACACGTGGCGGATAAGAATCTGAATCAGCCAATCACGAGCCACCACGTGTCAGAATAATTGAGCTCCAACCACCTTGCCACGTGTCGCCTTATCACCTTATCCAAAATCTGAAGCTGACGAACCAGAAGCTGCCACGTCGACCAAACAAGACCCTTATTGACGCCTATAAATAAAGCTCAATTTTCTGATTTCAGATGTACCATTCTCTCTGAATTCTCTCATATAAATAGGGAGTTTTCTATCTAATTTCTTTTAAATTTTAGTTTTGTAATTAATTTTAATTACTTTTTGTAATAATAGTGTTTTACTTTCTTTACTTTTTACAGTTTTTACAATTTACCATGAGGAGGTAACTTCCCCATGCTATGGTGAAAGGTAATTCTTTTACTATTGCTATTTAGATTAATCTCCCTTAAATATAATATATTCACTATTTAAAATTTGACTTAAAAAGGATACCGCTATATTGGTCGGTTGGTAATTCATTTTAATCTGGTTTAAACCTGACTAATCAAGGATACCGCCAGATTGGTCGGTTGGTAATTAAACTTTCTTACCGCCTATATGGCAGGTTCATGGACAAATCTTTTTACCGCCTTAATGGCTGGTTGGACTTAATTTGACTTAATCAGGTTACCGCCTATATTGCTGGTTGATAATGTTATCACAAGTTTATATATTATATTATGGGAGATATCTAAATTAGTAGTAGTAAAAGTTGATCCTTTTACCTTAGCATTTTATTTTATTGTAATTTACTTTTCAGCTTTTACTTTACCGCAATTATTTTTCAGCATTTTTACTTTATGTCTTTTACTTTTAAGTTTTTATTAGCCCTAGTTATGTGTCGTAACTAAGTTAGATATCTGGGGTTGTGATGAATTCCAATATCACCGGTTTATAAGGGGTTAAATTCTAGTTTGGGTAATATAAAGATTTATTTATTGAGTCTTAATCTTAATACTTTTTCATTAACTGGCCATTAATAAAATTGAACTGGTAAACTTAAAATGAACTTGGAAAATGGATTTTACGTTTAAGACCTTAGACTCAATAGCCCACGATCTTCCTTGAGGATAGATAACCCTTTAATAGATTTCCTTACATGATAGGAATATACCTGTCGGGCGGGGGTAGCCATCATTGGAACTTAATCTTAATGAATCCAGGTAATTTGGTTGACATAGACATATGGTTCAATTGGGTTATACTGGATATTTGTAGTTGACCATCGGAAGAGGCTTTTACATAATTTAGTGTTCCAGGTTAATAAATCAATATTTTACCAAACTATAAGATAACCACTTCATCTTTAAATAATATTGGAAAGATTCACAACCCTAGATAGTTTTTAATATTCAATTTTCTTAAACCTACTTTCGAACAATTTTATTTACTTATTTTTAAATTTAGAATCGTCACCTTTTCAAATCAATCAAACAACATGTTAGATACTAGTAATCATTTGACCTCATAAAATTAATAGATTAGGTATCAAGTCATCGTGGGATCGATACTTTTTATACTACTTGAACGATACGTGCGCTTGTGTTATACACGTGTGTAAGCACCGGTCGGACATGTACATAGTTCAGGTGTTAGATACTTGAGTGACTGGCTATAGGCCAAGTGGGAGATTGTTGGACAATTATGACCCATAGCGTCACTATTTGTAAAAGACATTGTGGTTTTTGTACAAATTAACTATGTGACAATGGAAATTGCTATTTTATCATTTTGTAATTAGATTACTTGTATATATATAAATGATAAAAGTCTTTATGGTTAGTTCCGGATTAATAAGATATGAGACGATATCAATCCACAAAGGTTTAATCATTAAATATCCATAGTCGTAGTATTATCGAGACTAGACATCGATAATGCAGAATAGACTAGTATTGCACTTGTGCGCGTTGTGGGAGCATAATGGCATAGTTCTCATATATTTAAGTATTGGATACTTATGCAAGTGTAATAGGAGGTTGTGTTTACCGATGGTACGGGAACAGCTTCGCTCTGGATAGGCCCCGCGGAATCCCATTGGTAGTATGACTATGTGTCTATGGGAATCCGCATCAGGGTATGTGTATTTGGTCTTAACCTGAGACTTGCATCGCTAATACTTGCGACAATCAATACGCTTTGGTTTTGGTCGTCCGGGACTTTAATAGGTTCTGTGTACGCCTCTTCTGGGTTTATTGAGAATCATAGTGTATTGGGTGTGATGTCAAGACGGAAGTACCACTTCAGGCATATGAAGATGATGATCACGCAAGGATACATAACTGGTTCTCTATTATGTTGCAACTATTGGGATAATATGATAAGGTCATGATTATCCGATTATAGAGACTAGTTGCTTGTGATCCGATATATGCTTCGTACGGGACATACATTATTCCAGCCCAAGGCCTTACATGTGACATCTGATACTGGATCGCAATACGCAATACTACGTATACTACGCCTGACAAAGATTATATATTCCTTAAAGAATATTTCTGGAGAATTGGGTAGGCACGTCCTTTTGATAGAAGCCAACCATGTCTTGTAAATTGGTAGGAATGTGGTACCAGGTACGCATGTGTTCGGATAGTCCGATGACCGGATTGACTGCCAATATATCCAGGGATCTCATGGGTCGCTTCCCGAAGATTTACCGATGACGTATGACTCGAACAGAATTAATCTGGGATTAATTATGAGGGAGAGAAAATTAATCTAGGATTAATTACGGCGAGAATTTATCTGGATAAAATTCAAATAGAAGAGAGAGAACGAATAATTTGGAATTAATCGATAAAATTAATATATTCGATATATTAAATGAAATTAGATTTCATAACGAAATTAAAATTGGATTTTAATTCGGGCGAACAAATTAATTTAGAATTAATTCGCGAGCGACTTTAATAGTAATTTTATTAGGCATAATTATTTAATTAAATTTGATTTAATTAAGTTGCAACGAAAAATTTGTTAATTCGGAATTAACGAACTCGAGCCCCGAATGTGTTTACGGGCCCACTCGGATTTTGAATTAAAGTGGGGCCCACAAGTCACATCACACCTAGTCAATTTTTTATAACTTTTGGTTGATAGAAGTTGGTGGGAATTTTGGTTGCTTAAAATATACACAACCTTGATTTGTGATTGACTTTTACCTAATTTTGAATATGGTAAATGGTAATTATTTTTTGAAAATGATATACACAAATCACAAAATCAAAAACAATACTTACTCTCTCAATTTTTCACTTGGGCGTGAATATCATCCCTTTTTCCCTCAACTTGGGCGTGAACCTAGGGTTCCTTTTCTTTGATTTTTGATTCAAAAATCTAAAGTGCTAGCACACAAAAGGGTCATTCAAAGGTTATAGGGAAACATCCATTGAGTTTGAAATTCATTCACCAAGGCTTGGAGCTCAACATACAAATCAAGGAAAGCTTGGAGCTCAAAGGTTTCAAGGAAATTTTTGAACTTTCCACCTACATCCAATCCGATCAATGTAAGTATTTCCGCTACTTCTTTGCGTATTCACACATCTTTTATGCTTAAATGATATTGGGATTGACCTTAGAAACCTAACATTTTCTGTGTCTGGATCAGACCTGGTTATTATTCTATTTTGATGATGAAAATGATGTCTTATGAATGTAGTGGATGTGTTTTGGGAGTTGGAATAATTGCCGGAAAGTGTTTCGGAGTTCAAATAAGCGAAAACGGTGTTACCGGGTGACTTTTGAGCCACTCGGGTGACGGCTATCCAAACAGTGAGTTCATCACTGTTCGGGCAACCCATGAACGGCCCTAACACTATTAGGGCTGACCTGGGCAGTCCCCATAAGTGTTGTGTGGTCGGTTCGGCCAAAAACGCATTTTCGGGCATTTTGCGGAAAAACGTTTTTCGTAAAAGTTTCGTGACGTTTCATATATATTTATGTCGTTATTTGATATCGAATAAATAGGTTTAGGTGAAATATGAATAAATTATTCATATTAGATATTGAATAATTTATTCGGTATTTTGAAAAAGTTTTAAAAATACGATTTCGCCTGAACCGCCCTTCCGCTGCGCCCATCGCCCGAAACCCCAACAATATGTGGGTGTAGGGGTCTTTTGGCGAAAATCCGATAACACAGCGGAATCACGGAAAATCAAAATTTTCCAATTTCAAAATTTTTCTTGGATCAATTAAATAAACTTATTATTTAATTACCCAATTATTATCATATAAGAAGATATATTATATTATAGAAACTGCTCATTTTATTCATAATAAAACGTTTGCAATAGTATTTTCAAGGAAATACAATGGAGAATTGGCGCTCTGAGAACCAACCCCAACAGAGGGGATGACGATACGTAACGCCCCCATACGTCAGGTTTTCAGAAACATATACCCGTTTTCAGAAATAGATTTCAGATATAGATTTTAGAAATAGTTTTTAGATACAGATTTCAGAAAATGTTTCTAGAAAGGAAAGTTTTCAGAAACAACAGTTTTATAAGAGACTTTCAGACAAGATAAGTTTTACATATAGATTTAAGACGAGATTTTCAAGAAAGAGTTCAGAGTTTTCAGACCAGAAAAGAGTTTTCATATAAAGCTATTTCTTTGATTTT
Organism: Zanthoxylum bungeanum; assembly: GCA_019454045.1. Classification (NCBI taxonomy): domain Eukaryota; kingdom Viridiplantae; phylum Streptophyta; class Magnoliopsida; order Sapindales; family Rutaceae; genus Zanthoxylum; species Zanthoxylum bungeanum. The sequence goes on along the minus strand of SKCR01033883.1, from coordinate 23,999 downwards.
GGTTTTAGAACCAAATATTTTCATAATAGTATTTCAATTTCCATTTTAAATCATCCACTCACTTAGATCGTTCAAACGATCTAACCCTCCACTCCCAGTATAGTATTTTGCGGGGTTCTGGAGGACGAGCTCGGGAGGATGGATACTGATGGCAGTCACTAGGGAGTTGGTCCACCAGGTCAAGTCATGGATAAAGTCCAGTTCGGTCAGAGTTAGAGAATGGCATGTAACATATATGTTATACAGTAAAGGTCACATGTATATTGCATTATAAAATTTTCTGTCAGTGTTGAAATGTGTATTTAAACAAAGTACTCAATATTAAGAGTATTATGCATACATGGTTGATGAGTTGGGCTATGGTCCCATGCATGAGTTTATATATATATGAGATAAGAATAGCGGTTATCAGAAGTCAGAGGCTTATAGGGATAGTACGGTATATCCCCTGCCGGTAACATCTCCTGGATTGGGGTTGTTACAATAGTATTACTTGTAACATATTAATTTTGGAGATTGGAAACTTGAAAGGGCGTTTTAACGAAGTGCAGTTTTGGAAATTCCAATTCTGAGCATCTATCGTATTTTGGGCATAACTTTTTACTCCGATATCGGATTTATCTGATTCAAGTTCCAGATTAAAGAAGACTCGAATATCTACAACTTTGAAAGACAAAATAATTTCGAATTCTGAAGATGTCATGCCCGAAATTGATGAACCATCTAGAAGTGTGTTGTGTGTAATTATTAAAGTAATTTTCAATCATTTTCAAAGCAAAAAAATAAATTAATAAATTAATAATAAAAAATTATCATATCACCACCAAATATGATAAGCAATTAGTGGAGCAATTAATAATGGATTTGGTGGATGATTTGATGGAGGCAAAATTTTGCCTAAATTATCAAGTCATTTCATTTGTAAATCCATACTTCTTCTAAGGAATTCCTTAAGAATACTAGAAGATTGTATCTTGTTTGTTTATTTACAGCTTTCAGTAATTAATTTCCGCTTTCACACTTCTTTTCTTTACTTTTCAGTTTTTACTTTTCGCAATTTACTTTTACGAACAATACTTTATTTCTTTAATTTTCAGTTCTTACTTTTCAGTAATGAGGAGGTAACTCCCATTTGCTGGGGTAAAAGGTAAAAACTTTTATTACTAATGTTTAGATTAATCTCCTTAATTATAATATATAAACTAGTTAAAACCTAACTTAACGAGGATACCGCCATATTGGTCGGTTGGTAATTATTTAAATGGGTTTTAACCTGACTAAACTGGATACCGCCTGATTGGTCGGTTGGTAATTAATTATTAATTTGACTTAATCTGGATACCGCCTATATGGCTGGTTGGTAATTATCATGCAAAGTTAATATATTATATTAAGGGAGATATCTAAAATAGAAGTAATAAAAGTGGATCCTTTTACCTCAACATTTTATTTTATTGTACTTTACTTTATTTACTTTTCAGCAATTTACTTTTCAGCATTTACTTTTCAGCAATTTACTTTCAGCAATTACTTTCAGCATTTACTTTTCAGTAATTTACTTTCAGCATTTACTTTTCAGCATTTAATTTCAGTATTTAATTTCAGCATTTACTTTCTGCCATTTACTTTTCAGCAATTTACTTTTCAGCATTTACTTTATGTCTTTTATTTTATTTAAGTTTTTACTAGCCCTAGTATGTGTTGTAACTAAGTTAGTTATATGAGGTTGTGATGAATTCTAATATCACCGGTTTATAAGGGGTTATTTATAGTTTGGGTAATTTAAAGGTTTACTTATTAAGTCTTAAGCTTAATGCTTCTTGTTGTCTGATCACCAATAAGATTGATGTGGTAAATCTAAATTAAACTTGACAAAAGAATTTTAGGTTTCAACCTTAGACTTAATAGCCCACGATCTTCCTTGAGGATAAATAACATTTTAATAGATTTCCTTACAGGATAGACATATACCTGTCGGGCGGGTGTAGCCATAATTGGAACTTAAACTTTATGAATCCAGATAATTTGGTTGACATAGACATATGGTTCAATTGGGTTATACTGGGTATTTGCGTCTGACCATCGACAGAGGTTTTCCCATAATTTAGTGTTCCAGGTTAGTAAAACGATTTATTACACAAACATGAAATAACCACTTTATCTTTTAAAAGATATTAGAAAGATTCACAACCCTAGATAGTTTCCTAATATTGAATTTTCTTAAACCTACTTTCGCGCAATTTTATTTACATGTTTTTAAATTAAAAATCATTGTCATTTCAAATAAATCAATCAACCTGTTAGATACTAGTAATCCATTGACCTCATAAAATTAATAGATTAGGTATTAAGTCCTCGTGTGATCGATACTTTTTATACTTCTTGAACGATACGTGCGCTTGCGTTATACGCGTGTGATTACGCACCGGTCAGTGTTGTGAAGAAACGTCCATAAGCCAGTAACAGAACACCGGGTATATTAAATACTAGCCCAATCAGCATCACTATATCGCACCAGTCAAGTTTTTGGCGCCGTTGCCGGGGACTTATTTATCTTTCACTATTAGTTTAGAGGTTAGATACCTTTACTTTTATCTAATTTCTTTTTACTTATTGTTTTTTGTTTTTTTTGTGTTTCAGGTTCTCAGATCCTTTATGAGACGAACCAGAAGCTTTGAATTCCGACCGCTTGACCCATAAATTGAAAGAACCATCAGACAGTTGAGAAGGGAAATGCGAGAAGGCCAAGAAGCTTTAGTCAACATGAAACCTGAACCTTTGGAGGTTGCACCACCAATTCCCATTCGAGACAGAACCATTCCGGGGTTGACAGACTCATTTCTTGTATTGTACTTCCTCCCTTACCAGCAAATACGGGTGACATCAAATCATGCATTCAGATGATTCAGCAGTCAGTTCAGTTTAGGGGGAATACAACTGAAGATCCTAATGCCCACATCAGCAACTTCCTGGAAGTTTGCGGCACTTTCAATTACAACCGAGAAGCTGAAGAAGCAATGAGACTGCGTATTTTCCCATACTCTTTGAAGGACAGAGCTAAAGCTTGGCTACATTCACTACCAGCATGTTCCATCATAACTTGGAACACTTTAGCCACCAAATTTCTTGTAAAGTACTTTCCACCAGCCAGAACTGGAAAGCTGAAGAATGACGTTACATCCTTTATGTAACAAGACTCAAAAACTCTCTACGAAGCTTGGGAAAGGTACAAAGATTTGCTCCGGAAATGTCCTCACCATGAGATTCCAAAATGGCTTCAAGTCCAAACCTTCTATAATGGACTATCTGGACTGATGAGAACCACAATCGATGCTGCTACTGGAGGAGCTTTAATGGAAAAAGGAGAAGATCAAGCCTGGGACCTAATCAAAGAAATGGCCAACAAAAATTCCTTGTGGCCAACAGAAAGGAGCCTGATCCAAAGAATTGTAGGAATTTATGAAAGTGGAGCCAATACAGCAGTCAAAGCCAAGCTGGATCAGATATGCAAATTCATGGAGACTCTCAGCACTGGATCCACAAGTTCACCATATAGAGAAGCACCAAAACCAAACCAACTTGAAGAGATGGTGAATTATGTCAACAATTTCAACAGACAGGGGAACAATCCATATTCCAACACCTACAACCCAGGGTGGAGGAATCATCCCAATTTTTCATAGAGCAACAATTCAAGACAAAAGAACAATCCACCACCTGGATTTCAACAGCAGAACTATCCACCACCAGGATTTCAACAACGGAACAAAGGCCAGGAACATGAAAAAGAACCAGCAATGAAAGAATAGATTGCAGAGATGTTCAAAAAGCAACAAGCAGCATATGATGCTATCTTTCAGAGCCAATCTGCTTCCATCAAAGCACTGGAGAATCAAATTGGACAACTGACTAATGCTCAGAGTTACAGACCGTCAGGTAATCTTCCCACAGCACACAAACCAAATCCAAGAACCGAGGGAAGGAGCAATGTCAAGCCATTACTTTGAAAAGCGGTACTGGAATCAACAAAGATGTTGGAATCAAGGTTATCCAAAGAAGAAGTTTCCAAAAGAAGCAGAGCAACAGAGGGAGGAAAAGAAGCAAAGGAAAAAGAACCAGAAAGAATCACTCCACCTCCACCTTTTCCCCAGCGACTTCAGAAAATAAACTGGATAAGCAGTTTTGCTCGATTCCTGGAGGTGTTCAAAAAGCTGCATATCAACATCCCATTCGCAGAATTGCCCAGCTATGTTAAATTCATGAAAGATATTCTTTCATGAAAACGGAGATTGGGAGACTACGAGACAATAGCATTGACGGAAGAATGCAGTGCCATTATTCAGAGGAAACTTCCCCCGAAGTTGAAAGATCCTGGCAGTTTCACAGTTCCATGCACCTTTGGAGAACATTATATTGGTAAGGCTTAATGTGATTTAGGTGCTAATGTTAAACTTGATGCCTTTTTCTATTTACAAGAAACTGCAGATTGGAGAAGCAATGCCTACCTCAGTCTCGTTGTAACTTGCTGATCGAACACTAGCATTTCCAAGAGGTGTTGTTGAAGATGTGCTGGTCAAAGTCGAAAAACTCATTCTTCCAGCAGATTTCATTATCCTTGACATGGAAGAAGCCAAAGATGTGCCTATCATCATTGGAAGACCATTCTTGGCGACATGACAAATTGTGATTGATGTACAAAAAGGAGAACTAACCATGAAAGTTCAGGACCAAGAAGTTACTTTCAATATTTTCAAAGCCATGAAATTTCCGAGCGATGAAAATGAAGAAGAATGCTTCAGAGTTGATGTTGTTGATAGTATCGTTTAGGATACTGATATAAATCCCACGGATACACTTGAAGCTTGCATCACCAACATGACTGACAACGAGCTAGATGTTGAAATCCTGGAATGTATCAACTACCTTGAAAAACCATTCCGATTCAAATCAACACCACCAGTTGAAAACTTGGAACTACCTAAGAAAGATCGAATCAAGCCTTTGATTGAAGAACCACCACAGCTGGAGCTGAAGTTACTTCCGAGCCATCTCAGGTATGCATTTCTTGGAAACTCTTCTGAATTACCTGTTATTATTTCTTCTTCACTAACATTGCCAGCAGGAAGAAGTTTACTGAGAGTATTACGAGAGCACAAAAGAGCCATTGGTTGACTATAGCAGACATTCGAGGCATTAGTCCATCACTTTGCATGCACAAGATTCTGAGAATGATGAGTACAAACCCAAGTGGAGCATAAACGAAGACTCAATCCAATCATGAAGGAAGTCGTAAGAAAGAAATAATCAAATGGTTGGATGCTGCCATCATTTACCCCATCTTAGATAACAGTTGGGTGAGTCATATGCAGTGTGTACCAAAGAAATGAGGAATTACTGTGGTTACCAATGAAAAGAACGAGCTAATCCTAACAAGAACGGTGATTGGATGAAGAGTATGCATGGACTACAAGAAGCTGAACAAAGCCACGAGAGAGGATAATTTTCCCCTACCATTCATTGACCAGATGTTAGACAGACTGGCGGGACATGAGTTCTATTGTTTTCTGGATGAATATTTAGGGTATAATTAGATTTCCATCGCACCAAAAGACCAGGATAAAACTACCTTTACATGTCCATATGGTACTTTTGCTTTCCGCAGGATGCCATTCGGATTATGTAATGCCCCTGCTACATTTCAGCGTTGCATGATGGCCATCTTCTCAGACATGCTGGAGCAAAGTATGAAGGTTTTTATGGATGACTTTTCTATGTCTGGAGATTCTTTTGATCACTGGTTGCAAAATTTGGAACAGGTGTTACAAAGGTGCGAAGATATAAACCTGGTGCTCAATTGGGAGAAATGCCATTTCATGGTACATGAGGGCATGTTCTTAGACACCGGATCTCACAAAAAGGAATTGAGGTAGACAAAGCAAAGATTGAAACAATTAAAAAACTACCTCCGCTGACATCTGTCATAGGGATTCAGAGCTTTCTCGGACATGCAGGTTTTTACAGGAGATTTATCAAAGACTTTTCCAAGATTGCTAAACCTCTGTGCAATCTTCTGGAGAAGGATGTGCCTTTCAACTTCACCAAAGAATGTCAGGAAGCTTTTAAGATCTTAAAACAAAAGCTGATTTCTGCCCCCATCATTGTAGCACCAGACTGGACCTTTCCATTTGAAGTAATGTGTGATGCTAGCAATTTTGCTGTAGGTGCAGTTTTGGGACAACGAAAAGCAAAGATTTTTCAAACCATTTACTACTCCAACAGAAATTTGAATGAAGCTAAACTCAACTACACAACCACTGAAAAGGAGTTGCTCGCAGTTGTATACGCTTTTGACAAATTCCGCTCCTATCTGCTGGGTCCCAAAGTGGTGGTCTACACATATCATTCAGTAATCAAATACTTGATCACGAAGAAAGATGCCAAACCCAAATTGATCCGTTGGATACTTCTTCTGCAAGAATTTGACGTGGAGATCAAAGACAGGAAATGGACAAGAAACCAAGTGGCAGATCATCTATCGAGGCTCGAGAATGGAGAAACAACTGGCAAAGATCTGTTAATCAAAGAAACTTTTCCAGATGAACAACTTTTTGCCATTAAACAGCAAGATGCCCCTTGGTATGCTGACTATGTCAACTACATTGTGTCAGGAAAATGGCCGTTGGAATGGACAACTCAGCAATAGAAGAAATTCTTCAAAGAAGTCAAGCACTATGTTTGGGATGAGTCGTACCTATTTAAACGGTGTGCTGATCAATTATTGAGACGGTGTGTTCCACAAGAGGAGGTCAACAGTGTTTTGCAGCACTGTCATTCATCACCATATGGCGGACACTTCAGCGGAAACAAAACTGCAGCCAAAGTCCTACAATCAGGTTTGTTCTGGCCCACTCTTTTTAAAGATGCTTATCTTTTTGCTCTTCAATGTGACAGGTGCCAGAGAATGGGGAATATTTCGAAGAGAAATGAAGAACCGTTACAAAACATTCTGGAAGTGGAGATATTCAATGTGTGGGGTATAAATTTCATGGGACCCTTTGTTCCATCATTCGGAAACCTGTACATCTTGGTTGTTGTAGACTACGTCTCCAAATGGGTTGAAGCAATTGCACTACCATCCAATGATTCAAAAATGGTGATCAAATTCATGAAAAAGAATATTTTCACTCGGTTTTGAACATTTCGGGCAATTATCAGTTATGCTGGCACATATTTCTGTAACAGATACTTTAATGCACTCCTATCCAAATACAGAGTTACTCACAAGGTTGCCACTGCTTACCATCCACAGTCAAACAGACAGGTTGAAGTTTCAAACAGGGAAATCAAAAGAATCTTGGAGAGAACTTTTGGATCAATAAGGAAAGATTAGTCTACAAAACTAGATGATGCATTATGGGCCTACCGAACAGCTTACAAGACACCCATTGGTATGTCCTTATATCGATTGGTGTTTGGAAAAGCTTGCCATTTGCCAGTTGAGCTTGAACACAAGGCGTACTGGGCACTGAAGAAGTAGAATCTTGATTCACAAGCTGCAGGAGAGAAACAACTTCACCAACTCAACGAATTGGAGGAATTTTGCTTACAGGCTTATGAGAATGCCAAATTGTACAAAGAAAAGACCAAGAAATGGCATGAACGAAAAATAGTGCACAGACAGTTGGAACCAAGGCAGCAAGTGTTGTTGTACAATTCACGGTTGAAAATTTTCCCTGGAAAGTTGAAATCAAGGTGGTCAGGTTCATTTGTGATCACTCAGGTTTTACCATATGGAGATGTTGAGTTACTAGATCCCAACACCAACGAAACATTCAAGGTTAACAGTCAGCGTGTCAAACACTACTGAGGAGAATCGTTTGAGCGAAAAAAAAAAGTGTCACACTTTCAGATCCAGCCTAACGTTCGAGAAGTCACGTGTAGCTGTCGACGTTAAACTTAGCGCTCGCAGGGAGGCAACCCATGGAATTTGTGTATATATTGTGATCTGGTGTGTTTTTATTTTTGTGTGTTTAATTTTTGCAGGTAAAGTCATTTCACGATGGAAGAAGCTCTCGCAAATCTTCGCAAGCAATTTCCTTCTCTCCCTCAAAAATCTCTGATGAAAGTCTACAAAGCTCGCTTAGAACATATGAGATTACTAACGATCCATGGTGTTCCTAATGATATTCGTTGGGTAATTGAAGCACGGGTCCGAATGGCAGGTGAGTCTTCTGAATCTTTTATTTCACATCTGCCTGGTTTTGGAAAAAGCACCTATGGAAAGAAACGTAGAGCTAAGAAAATGGGTGTTTGTTACAAATGTGCACGCTGTAATTGCAATACTCGTTGTCGTTCATTAGGAATTGTGTCTGATAATCGCGAAGATAAAATTAAATTCATTAGAGATAGCTTGAGTAAGGAGTCTGTAGATAATATATCTTCACCTCTTGACACATCCCAGTGGATATGTTCATATAGCCATTCACAAATTACATACACAATTTTAAAAAGAAAGACAACAATTAAGTCTTGGGAATCTGACTCAAAAAGACCTTGTTTGCCAATTTATAAGAAATTGGATGGGAAGCTTGTCCCTACGCATAGACGTCAATCAAGCCGCTACTTTCTTGTAAATATTATATCTCTTTGTCTTTTCCTAATAATTGTAATTTGTTTTGTTGTTTTTTTTATTTTCTCCGACAGGATCCAGACCTTTTTTACTATCACGATTTATTTTACTATTAACTAATAATTGTCATTTGGCAGGTACTAGTGCTATTATTTTACTCACCCTTTTCAGGTGTTATAAATTCAACTCATCATTGCACTTTTAAAGACATCCAGAGTAAAACATTGAAGCCACTTCAAGAAGACGAGTTGAAAATATCTGTGTGTTTTGCGGTACTAGTATTGGTGTTAAGCCATAATATGTAGAAGCAGCACATGAATTGGGTCGAGTCTTACTGCAAGGAATATGCACTTAGTATATGGTGGAGGCAATCTTGGACTTATGGGGATCGTTTTCAAAAGCCATACAGGAATGAGGCAGTCATGTTTTGGGAATCATCCTAAACCCCTTGGCAGAGGCAAATCTTATTGAACCATCAAACGGAGAGGAACTGATCGTGCCAGGTATGTCTGAACGATTGGTAGAAATGATTAACCGTGCTGATGCTTTTATTGCTTTGCCAGGTAGCTTGGGCACATTGGAGGAAATTTTTATAGTGTTATCTTGGGCGAACCTGAACATACACCATAAACCTCTTGGACTGTACAACGTTGAAGGATTTTATGATTTTCTTTGTGTGTTTCGTGATGATGCTCGGAGAAATGGGTTTGTGTCTATGAAAGAACTCATCTATACTGCCAGAACTGTTCCAGATCTAATAGACCAACTCTTAGCCTATGAACCACAAGTTGACCATATCCTTTAAGAGATAAATTGGTCTGAGGACGATCGTGGTAAGAGCCGTCGGATTAATCTGGATCTTAACCTTTAATTTCCTGTAGAATTTCAGCTAATCAGGTATTATCTTCTAAACTCTTCTTCTACTGTTTAAGACATTGGGGACAATGTCTCATTCAGGTTTGGGGGAGGGAATTAGTTGATCAGTACCTTGTTTTTAGTTGTGTTTGTTTTTATTTTTAGTCCAAAATTTTTCAAAAAATACAAAAAAAAATTGAAAAATTTCAAAAATTACAAAAATATTTTGTGTTTTTGTGTTTTTATTTTGACTAAAAGGTGAAATTGGTAAGAGATAACTGTGTAAGGAATTTCCACTCCTGAGACGTATCTCAAACCCATTTTTGAAACAAGTTAGTTTTTTGTTTATTTCTTTTAAATTATTTAATTGTAAATTCTCCATAAAACTGACTAAAATGGATCTTCATATGCCCCAGTTAGCAGATATTATCAACATGCATTGTAACATACGGACATGAGCTAAAATTGAAAAGTTTGTAATATTCAATGCTCTAGTTCAATTGGAGAAAACATCATCCCAAAAGTGATGGAGTAAAAAAAAACGTCTGAGATCCGAGTTATTAAGTCTGTAAGGGTGTTTTAACACCTAGTGCCATAAAGCCAACTGGTTTGGGAGTCACTGGCCCAAAGCTCGCTATATGGATCAAAGATGTTGCAGAAATATATATATCTGAAGTTTGAGTAATTAAGTCCGTATGAGTGTTTTAACACCTAGTGCCCTAAAGCCAACTGGTTTGGGAGCCACCGACCCAACACACGTTACATAGATGGAAGATATTGTATATAAATAAATAAAAAAAAAATCAAAGAAAAAAATCAGAAAAACCAGAAAAATTATTCCATTGCTACAAAAGGTGTGAATTCTGATAAAACTTTAGGACAAAATATTACTCTCTTATCAACTGCACTTGTGACTGTTGTGGGCAAAAATTAGTTGATTAATATTTTGTCGGCTGTGCATATGGAGAATGGTAAATATAATCAGAGAATTTACATATACAGAAATTTAGAAAAAAAAAAAAAAGAAGACAACTAGTAACTTGGAGTAGAAGTTTCACCTGATTAGTCACTAACTTCTTTATTCTCTTTACTCTTGTTTTTTTTTTGCTTTTGCGTGCATTAGTTTTATTATCTTTTTACTTTTGTAAAACGTTTGTGGGTATCGTTGCTGTAAGCCCTCACGAGACTATAACTCGTCCACTAGGGACACTTATGGGTTTAAAGGCTTGTTGCATATGCTAAATGCAACCGTGATCCCTACGAAAGTGGCTTATTTTAATTTTAATTGTTTCTTGTATTTCATTTTATTTTTTTTGCTCGAAGACTAGCAAAATATTAGGTTTGGGGGTGTGATGAGTGGAAAATATATCAATATTTACCGCCCCTTTTACTTAATATTTTGTTAGTTTCTCGGGTTTGATGAACGTTTTGATGTGTTTTAGTTTTTTTTGCAGATAAAATAATATTGGGACATAATGAAATCATTTAGGACGAAATGTGGGTCAAATAAGGGCAAAAATTGGACTTGACATATTAATTTTGGAGATTGGAAACTTGAAAGGGCGTTATAACGAAGTGCAGTTTTGGAAATTCCAGTTTTGCGCATCTATCGTATTTTGGGCATAACCTTTTACTCCGATATCGATTTATCTGATTCAAGTTCCAGATTAAAGAAGACTCAAATATCTACAACTTTGAAAGACAAAAAAATTTCGAATTCTGAAGATGTCATGCCCGAAATTGATGAACCATCCAGAAGTGTGTTGTGTGTAATTATTAAAGTAATTTTCAATCATTTTCAAAGCAAAAATAAATTAATAAATTAATAATAAAAATTATCAAATCACCACCAAACATGATAAGCAATTAGTGGAGCAATTAATAATGGATTTGGTGGAGCAATTAGTTGAGCAATTAGTGGAGCAATTAATAATGGATTTGGTGGATGATTTGATGGAGGCAAAATTTTGCCTATAAATATCCAAGTCATTTCATTTGTAAATTCATACTTTCTTCTAAGGAATTCCTTAAGAATACTAAGAAGATTGTATCTTATTTGTTTATTTACAGCTTTCAGTAATTAATTTCCGCTTTCGCACTTTCTTTTCTTTACTTTTCAGTTTTTACTTTTCGCATTTACTTTTACGAACAATACTTTTCTTTCTTTAATTTTCAGTTTTTACTTTTCAGTAATGAGGAGGTAACTCCCATTTACTGGGGTAAAAGGTAAAACTTTTATTACTAATGTTTAGATTAATCTCCCTTAATTATAATATATAAACTAGTTAAAACCTAACTTAACGAGGATACCGCCATATTGGTCGGTTGGTAATTATTTAAATTGGTTTTAACTTGACTAAACTAGATACCGCCTGATTGGTCGGTTGGTAATTAATTATTAATTTGACTTAATCTGGATACCTCCTATATGGCTGGTTGGTAATTATCATGCAAAGTTAATATATTATATTAAGAGATTTATCTAAAATAGAAGTAATAAAAGTGGATCTTTTTACCTCAGCATTTTATTTTATTGTACTTATACTTTATTTACTTTTCAGCAATTTACTTTTAGCATTTACTTTTCAGCAATTTACTTTCAGCAATTTACTTTTCAGTAATTTACTTTCAGCATTTACTTTTCAGCATTTAATTTTCAGTATTTAATTTCAGCATTTACTTTCTGTCATTTACTTTTCAGCAATTTACTTTTCAGCATTTTACTTTATATCTTTTATTTTATTTAAGTTTTTACTAGCCCTAGTTATGTGTCGTAACTAAGTTAGTTATATGGGTTTGTGATGAATTCTAATATCACCGGTTTATATGGGGTTATTTTATAGTTTGGGTAATTTAAAGGTTTACTTATTAAGTCTTAAGCTTAATGCTTCTTGTTGTCTGATCACCAATAAGATTGATGTGGTAAATCTAAAATAAACTTGACAAAGGAATTTTAGGTTTCAACCTTAGACTTAATAGCCCACGATCTTCCTTGAGGATAAATAACATTTTATAGAGATTTCCTTACATGATAGACATATACCTGTCGGGCGGGGGTAGCCATAATTGGAACTTAAACTTTATGAATCCATATAATTTGGTTGACATAAACATATGGTTCAATTGGGTTATACTGGGTATTTGCGTCTGACCATCGACAGAGGCTTTCGCATAATTTAGTGTTCCAGGATAGTAAAACGATTTATTACACAAACATGAAATAACCACTTCATCTTTAAAAAGATATTAGAAAGATTCACAACTCTAGATAGTTTCCTAATATTGAATTTTCTTAAACCTACTTTCGCGCAATTTTATTTACATGTTTTTAAATTCAAAATCATCACCATTTCAAATTAATCAATCAACCTGTTAGATACTAGTAATCATTTGACCTCATAAAATCAATAGATTAGGTATTAAGTCCTCGTGGGATCGATACTTTTTATACTACTTGAACGATACGTGCACTTGCGTTATACGCGTGTGATTACGCACCGGTCAGTGTTGCGAAGAACGTCCATCAGCCAGTAACAGAACGCCGGTATATTAAATACTAGCCCAATCAGCATCATTATATGGCACTAATCGGATAGCAGAGTCCAGAAAGAAAAAAACCACGACTAGAGGTTCCTTACAAAAAGTGAATTTTGTAACGAACTGCCACCAAACGAAGAGGGCAAGGAATCTGCATAAACTGACTAACATGTTAAACAAATGAAATATCGGGCCAAGTAATAGTCAGATAATTTAGGTTTCCAACCAACTTTGTATACAAACGGGGATTAGAGAGAAGGTCAACTTCATCACGACGATACTTCACATTCACTTCCAAATGAGTATCAACGAAACATCTATCTTGTAGACTAGCTAAGTTAATTAACTCTTGGATGTACTTATATTGATCCAAGAAAGTACAAGTCAGTGTGGAGTGTACCTCAAACCTATGAAATGTTACAAAGAACCTAAGTCTTTCATACGAAACGAACTGTGGAGATGCTTCTGAAGCTGGGAAATCAACCTAGTGTCGGTCCCAATACTAACAATACCATCCACATACTCCAGAAGCAACACGATACCATTGTCTTGAAAAGAAACATAGAGGAATTATATTGACTTTGGGCAAATGAGAAATGAAGGAGCGGAGAGTGAAACTATCAAACCAAGCACGATGAGCCTATTTCAAGCCATATAGTGATCGCTTCAGCCGACAAACATCTGAAGATGGCAAAGAAAATAGCCTAGGTGATAGTGTCATATAAATCTCTTCCTTAAGATCGTAATGCAAAAAGGAATTTTTAACATCTATCTGTCACAAAGTCTAGTCTTTGGAAGCGGCTATAGCTAAAACAATCTGTACCGTGTAAGGATGGCAGAAAAACTCGGGCCCGATTCGGCCCAGCACAGCCCGGATCGGCCCGCCCGGGATCATAAAATCTTGGGCCGGGCAGTATTTTTAGAAGCCCGAGCAGGGCTCAGCATATTTAGCCCGGGCCTGGGCTAAAAAAATTAATTTTTTACTTATTATTTATACTTTGTAATATTTGAATTGTTAGTTTATAGACTAAACATTATAATGTATTTGTGAATGATCTTGAAACAAAATGTCATATATTTTATATTTGTATATTCTTAATTTTAATTTTTTAAAACGGGCAGATAAAGCCAGGGTCTAGGCCCGGCCCGAGTCAGTTCGAGCCCGGCCCGACCCATTGTCACTCTTAGTACTGTGGTCATCTAAGCTACATGTGCAAATGTCTCCTCATAATCCACCTCATACTCCTATCGATTATCGAAAGCCACTAACTGAGCTTTATATCTGTCAAGTGAGCCATCGGCTCGCAACTTAACGGAATAAACACATTTACAGCCAATAAGCTTAACCCCAGCAGGATAAGGAATAATATCCCATGCATGATTCTCTTAAAGATCTTGAATTCCTATTGCATAACATTTACCCAACAAAGCTATTTAACTGCATGAGAATAAGAGGTAGGAATTGTGATATCAGATAAAGTGGCAAAGATACCTATCAGATGGATGAATTGAGCGGATGGACCACCAAAGAGCCACATAAATAGTGGATCAGGTTCAGGAAGGTGTTGTGGAGATGGGGGCCGTCGTCTCTGATATACAACATCTAGTTTAAATCTATCGACATGTCTAGATAGATTATCAAAGCAAAAAAGCTTTACCAATTCATATGAAGAAAAAACTAGTTTCTGAAAGTAATACTGATTCTCGAAGAAAACAACATTTCGAGATTTATGAAAATGATTAGCAACATGATCATAACACACAAACCCTTTTTGAGCAATGATATAACCTATGAATGGACACCTTGGAGACTGAGCTGTAAGCTTGTGATGATCATTATGACGTAAGTGAACAAAGCAAACACTCCTAAAAGTGTGTAACATATCATACCCATGATGTTTACCATACAAACTATAATAAGGAGAATCAAAATCCAAAGTGGTAGAAGGCAACCGATTAATCAGATGAACAATTATGGATAAAACCTCGACCTAAAATTTGGGTGGAACTAAAGATTCTAAGAATAGTCTGAACTACATCTAACACATGACGGTTTTTTATGTTTAGCCATGTTGAGAAGCATACAGACATGACTGTTGAGAGATAATACCTTTTTGCTATAAAAAGGTCTTGAAAGTCATTAGACATATATTCTCCTCCATTATGAGACCATAAAACCTTGATACCGGTAGAAAATCGGATTTCAATATGTTAGTTCCATTTTTATTGGCAAAGTCCGTAACAAAACAAGTTCAATTGAGTTGAAATGAGTCTTGAAGATCTCGAAGTAATTGGACAAGTATTTGGACAAAATCTGATGGATTTATCAGAGCGATATTCACTCTTTTGAATATTTCAGATGATTTAGAGCTCAAATTGACATGAGGTTAGTTGAATTGGAGAGTAGACTCGAATATGATCCCGTACATATAAAGAATGTATGATTTTTCCAAGGGATGAGAAAGTTACAATTGTTTTAAGTTACCCTTGAAAACCAATACGCGACCTGCGTTCATGTGGTGTTCGTATTTTCGTTTAAACGTTTCGATATAGAAATTTGTTTTTCAGTTTCGTTTGAAGTGAGTTCGAATATCCCTGTGTAAGTGTTATGGTTGGTGCTCAGAGTGCCAATCCGGATCGTATTTATGTCTGATTCATAAATATGAACAATTATTCTTTCCATAATATTACTTATTTAATGGTAGCACCTCTTGTCTTTTATACACATTTTCGATCTAATTGTGATTAGATATCTAATTATGATTAGATTGAAACTAAATCTGATTTAGTGATACGTGTATATTAGACAAAGACCCTAGGATTTACAACGTAGTGCGTAGTGACAACGTAGTTTGTAATTGATATTGGGAAGCGTCACTATAAGTTGTATATCCTTAAATAAAGTTCTTGATCAAGATTTTCCAACACAAGTCGGTTAGTAAAACTCCGATGAGACCAGTACATGTCGTATATCGTGACTTGGTCCGATGGTTTATCCCAATGAACCATGAGTCTCGAGAGACTCGTATAGACATGTAGGTGTTTATTTGATAAACACTGAACGACTCACTAAAGATTTCCTAATAGATGGTACACCAACATCAATAGGAATCTTCTCGAGTTGAACGAGCATAGTGGTCCTTCGACTTGAGATACCACTGTGGATATATGAGTTATCCTCCACACTTTGATGATAGTCACGTCACCGATCTATTTAGATCAGACCTCCGCCTGTTCGTTGGGTGTGGACTGATGCTCATGATATCCTGTGTGTATCAAGATAGAATCCGCCAGTCCTGGGTACAGGGCATAGGCATCCTACACTTGTTTGCGATCTAGTAAATCCATGGTCGTGGTATAACTTTGGAAACCAGTTCCGAGTGTTATTTAGAGATCATGAAAGTCGACTATATTATACCATAAGGATTTGACGTTCTTATCTATATCTCAGGCATAATATGGATAGTCTGTGACGGAGGGATTATATGTATGCAATGATCTCGACTTACATAGTTTAGCGAGATTATCCGTGGTCTTCATAATTCATGAGTGGGTGAATTATGGACACGAAATTGGATTTCGTGACGGATAAACCTAAACTTAGGGAGTCCCACAATATGAAGTGTACTCGTTGAGCATTTGGGCAACGCTTTATGAATAATACAGATTATTCATAATACTTCATCGGATAAATGAGTTAATTCGAATCGTTTAATTGGTTAAATGAAAACACATGCATAAGGGCATTTTTGGTCAATCGTAATTATTGTGTATTTGTATTTGATACATAATTTGATTAGATACATATTAATTAATTGTCAAATGAGATTTTGACACATGTCATTAATATATGTATTTGTTATTTAATGTAAATAAAAATACATATATAATAACAATTATAGTAATTAATTATTTAGATATTTCAATGTTAAATATTTAAATAATTAAATGATAAACTTTTTTCATAATAGTTATGATAAATATTTAATTATAATTGGTTACATGGGGCATGATTTAATTAAACTTTAGGTGTGCAAATTTGATTTGTTAACATTAAGTTTAATTATATTTAATTGATTTAAATTACCAAAATGACCATTATACCCTTGTAGAGTCGGTCATGAGCATTTTTAAAGTAAAAAATTTTCATTTCCTTCTCATGGCTATGTTATGGCCGAAATCCTCCTTAGAAAAAAGCTCTCAAATTCTCTTGATGATTCAATATGGGGAATGAAGAAAATCAAGAAAAAAGCCAAGGAATGAGAGGATTAAATGTAATTCTATAAATCCATAAGCTTTGAAAATATGTTTCTTGTTTCTTGATGATCTAGTGAGATCTAGGGTTTCCTCTTTTCTATAAATTTGAGGCTTTTGGATTTGGAGGATGGAATTGGAAGCATATTGCATATGTGAAGTTGTTTTGGATAATATTATTGTAATATTGATTCAATTTTGTCATTTGATGATATGTTTCCATTCTAGAGTGTTATGACCACTCTTTTAATGCCTAGAATTATTCTTGGGTGGTTCATTTGTGGTGACTTTGGTTGGAGTTAAGATTAATTAGATTAATGTTGGAAAATTGGATTTTAAGCATGAAAAATTGATATTTTTACTTCTGAATTAGATCTGGAAATACTGTTCATATGGTGATGAAAATAATGTCCTATAAATGTATTGGATGTGTTTTGGGTGTTGGAACAATTGCCGGAAATTTTTTCGGAGTTGAAATAAGCGAAAACGGTGAAAAACAGCATTACCGGGTGACTTTTGAGCCAACCGGGTGACGGCTGCCCAAACAGTGAATTTTTCAATGTTCGGGCAGCCCATGAACTGCCCTAATACTATTGGGGCTGACCTGGGTAGCTCTCATGTGTATTGGGTGATCGGTTCGGTTAAAAACGAGTTTTATGCCATTTTGCGGAAAAATCTTTTCGTAAAAGTTTCGCGACTTTTCTTAGTTATTTATGTCGTTATTTGATATCAAATAAATATGTTTAGGTGAAATATGAATGAATTATTCATATTGAATATTGAATAATTCATTCGGTAATTTAAAAAGTTTTAAAATTATGATTTCGCCTGAACAGCGCTTCCGCCGCGCCCTTTGCTCAAAACCCCAACAAAGATGATATCAGAGCAGGTCTGATTCTTCATCCTTTACATTAGTCATACTTGATATATGATACGTAATCCAATTTTGATGTTCGCACATGCATGCAATTTAGATATTTCTTGACTTTTCAGTTCTACGCTAACGGGAAACGTAACTGAAATTTAATAGTTAAGTTAAATTATGTTTTCTAAGGTAGAATTGAACTGTTTAGAAGTTGATCTAGATTATATTATGCATTTGATGTAGAGTAAAGCTTCCTTGTGGAATATCCCCGCTTAAATAAGGCAATAAAGTAACATGTATTGGATGCATGTTTCTTGGTCCGTCTTGTCAATACGATTTATAGGTATCTTTCTATGGCTGCATCCGAGATCGTGCGAAAGCAATGAGGGTGTAATGATAGAATTTTATCCATGCCGGATGTATAATTGGTACTAGACAAATTCAAGTGAAAGTGGAAATCATGAACGTGCCAAAGCTGTCAGGACTACATCGGTAGCTTGAGTTTGTCATTGGCAAGTGATGCCTTGATACGCCTCCTTGTGAACATGCCAAAGCTTTCATAACGAGAAATGGTCAGGACAAAAATTAGGAGTCACTAGTGAGTGGTTGACAATGAGTTGTCTACCTAATGAATATACGTAGGCGAGATCGTGCCAAAGATGTGAGTCAAAATATATTCATGGGATCCTACTCTCACTATTGAATTCAATTTAATTATTGAATTCTCGTTCTTCATTAGGGATTACGGTATTACGTAAACTAGTGGGAGACACTGCTGGGTTAAAAATTCATAACTAAGGCAATGCGTAATTTTATGGAAATTGCTGCTTTTGTATTCATTTATTCTATATTGTTGATAGAATTATACTTCTAATCCATTGCATGTATATTACTTGAATATGTTTTCTGACTTCTCTTATGGTTGCATATTTCTATAATAGGTTCTAGAATGTTAGTAGACTTAGATATTGTTAGATTAGTTAAAACCATCGAGAACTGTTGTTTCGATTTTCTTAAAAATCAAGATTGTTAGTGACTTAGTTTCTAAGTCACGATAAGTAATCTAAATAGATATCTGTTTTACGATATAATTGTCTAGAGAGAATAGTTTCTTGTGCAGTAAGAATTGACACGAATCAGTTCATGTCTTGAGATTCTTAACTGACATTAAGAAAACTCCATTAGGTATTTGTTTATCTCATAATGAAATTTCTTAGATTTAGTGACTTTTAGAAGTCACGTGTTTGACACAGTTTGCTAATCAATTGTTTGTAATTGTTGTAAATAATTGAAATCAAATTATAAAGCTAAAGAAAGAAGTTGTGTACAGAGAAGATCGATTCTCACAATATGACAACTATAGGTATTAGATACCAGATCTCCCGTCTAGTTAATTAAAATAATATTAATAATTGTTTTGATATTTGATATCAGAACTTGCGACTATTGGATAGTTACTTGTTCTTTATAAATAATTGTTACATATTTTAATATGACTAGTAGTGTCATTAGAGATGAACATTAAGAAAAATATTTGGTTAACTAAATAACTTAGAACAATGTTTTATGAGATTTTATCACATAAGCATTAGATGTTTATTCTGTATGGTAAAGGATGGTCTGATACGAGACCACACCTCATTTCCTTATCCATTTAATGAATATTGTATTTAGGATGTGATTAAATCTCATTTAACCAATGATCGTCATTGGACCACAGATTTATTAAACTAATACTTTGGAAGTATGTAGTTTAATGAATTAGAAATTGCCTTGGATAGTTTTTTTTACTTCGTAACTTAGTTAATGAATTATCATGACTTGGTTACATGTTTCTAAAAGAATATATATATTGAACGTCTTGAATGGTTCGAGAACTTTCAATATATTTCTGATGAAATGCGGATAGAATATTTTGAATGGTTCACAGATATTCTATTTGAAGTGTTGAAAACTATATTTTAAAATTCATCGTGAGTCTTTGAATTGTTCAAAGATGTTTGATATGATCAAACATATGAATTTATGGAAATTTGTTCTAAAGTTATTTAATGAATATAATTCTTACTCAATATTATTCTTCTATGATTCCATCGTGATGGTGTTAGTGTCCTAGACATGCCACGGGATCTCTAAGCGTGATTCGTGTGAATACTCAAAGAAGTTACGGAAAAAACTTACATTGATCGGTTTCGTTGGATGTTGAAAGTTCAAAACTTTTGATGAAGAATAAGAGCTCCAAGCCTTTTCTTTGTGTTCCAAACTCAAGGATTGGTTTCCCTAACACCTTGAATGACTCATTGAATGTGCTAGCAAGAAGAAAATTTGCAATAAATTTTCTAAGGGAGGAAGAGATGCAATCGGCACTTTAGGGGAGAGGAGAGAGCTTTTTTTTTTTGTATTTGATTTTCCAAAAGTCAATTACCATTTACCAAAATCAAATTTTGGTATATGTAATTCAAATGACAAAATGTGTTTTACAAGTTATCAACCAAATCACCACCAACTTCAATCACCAAAAGTAATAAAGTTGACTAATGATTGGAGTTGGTGGGCCCTACTTTAAAATTCAAAATTTGAGTGGGCCCGCTAAACACACTTCGGGCTCGAGTTCGTATAATTCCGAATTAACGAATTTTCCGTTGCGACATAATTAAATATAATTTAATTAAATAATTATGCCTAGCAAAATTATTAGTAAAGTCGCTTACGAATTAATTCTAAATTAATTCATTCGCCCGAATTAAAATTCAATTTTAATTCCACTTTGAAATCTAATTTCAATTAATATATCAAATATATTATTTAATCGATTAATTCCAAATTAATCGTTCTCTCTCTTCTAATCGAATTTTATCCCAGATAAATTCTTGTCGTAATTAATCCTAGATTAATTTTCTCTCTCTCATAATTAATCCCAGATTAATTCTGTTCGAGTCAAACGTTATCGGTGAATCTTTGGGAAGCGACCCATGAGATTCCTGGATATGTTGGCAGTAAATTCGGTCGTCGGACTATCTGAACACGTGCGTACCCGGTACCACATTCTTACCGATTTACAAGACATGGTTGGCTTCTAGCAAAGTACCGTACCTACCTAATTCTCCAGAAATATTCTTTTAAGGAATACATAATCTATACCAGGCGTAGTATACTAAGTATTGTGTATTACGATCCAGTATCGGATGTCACATGCTAGGCCTGTGGCTGGAATTGTGTCTGCCCCGTACGAAGCATATATCGGATCACTAGCAACTAGTCTCTTAAATCGGATAATCATGACCTTGTCATATTATCCCGATAGTTGCAACATAATAAAGTACATGTTCTGTATCCCTACGTGATCATCATCTCCATATGACCGAAGTGACACTTCCATCTTGACATCACACCCAATACACTACAATTCTCAATAAACCCAGAAGAGGCGTACACAGAACCTGTTAAAGCCCCGGATGACCAAAACCAAAGCGTATTGATTTTCGCAAGTATTAGCGATGCAAGTCTCAGGTTAAGACCAAATACACCTACCCTGATTCGGATTCCCATAGACACATAGTCATACTACTAATGTGATTCCGATGGGTCTATCCAGAGCGAAGCTGTTTCCGTACCATCGGTAAACAGAACCTCCTATTACACTTGCATGAGTATCCAATACCCAAATATATGAGAACTATGTCGTTACGCTTCTATAACGCACACAAGTGTAATACTAGCCTATTCTGCATTATCGATGTCCAGTCTCGATAATACTATGACTAAGGATATTTAATGATTAAATATTTCGTGGATTGATACTGTCTCATATCTTATTAATCCGGAACTAATCATAAGGACTTTTATCATTTATATATTCAAGTAATCTAATTACAAAATGATAAAATAGTAATTTCCTTTGTCACATAGTTAATTTGTACAAAAACCACAATGTCTTTTACAAATAGTGATGTTATGGGTCATAATAGTCCAACAGATGGAATTGGTCAATGGGACAAATCGAATCTTATATGATTTGATTCGTTTGATATTGAGTGTTACCGAATTAGTTTCAATACTCTTGGGTTATGCTCCAGTTACACTAATTCATCCTTTTAATTATTGTTCCATTAGTTTCTACAATTACGTATATGATATGTATAAGTAGAAAATTTGAATCTTAAAATGTTTGAGATTTGAATCTTTCTTTTGTATAATGGTTATATAATTGAAAGTACTTGCGCCTCGGAGGTACAAGTAAAATTTTTATCATTTATTCTATTTAATAGAATGTTGTATTCTATTTGATAGAATATCTTTTCTACGATCCCGAGTAATAAAATTATTTTATTACTTGGTGTGTAACATCAGATGTTAACAATTGTAGAAAAAACTTGACTTATTGAAGTCAAATGTGAGAGTGATAAATTGTAATGGAACTACATAATTAATTAGATGAAATGACCCTACGATATCTTCCGTATAATTTTAATAGGATGTCAGAATCATTTACGAAGTATTTGATACTTATTAGTTCTGTTGTTTTCTTATCGAAGAAAAGTATCATATAACTTATAGTGGGAGCGATATTTGATATCGATTTCGGAAATTACCATTGAACCATAAATCTAAGATTGTTCATAGCTTACTACGATCAAGTTTTGAACTTGATTAAGCTTTCGTTATGAATAGTTCATAAAATGTGCAAATTATTTGTGCAACAAAAGGAAAGTAAGCTTGATAAAGGTTTGACTTTTATAGTATGACAGTGAGAAAAGTTATACTCAGTGATCTATTGTAGATTCTGAGAAAACTTGTCTCAAGTCGCACTAATTGAATAATTAAAGATTTGTTGGTTAATGTTGATATTAAACAATGTATTTTGGCTAAAGAATGCAAAGTGGTGTTCCTGAATGTCTTCTTCGAATGAGAGATCGGTTATGGTTTCTCTGTTTGAATAGTTCATTCTAGAATGGCCCTAGAGTTTGTATTCTGCTAAGATCATAGTTTGATATACTAGTTTATACAGCCTATTGTATACTCAGATAAGCTTTCCGAAAATCTGTGTTCTCTAATTTTGATACAGTCAGATTGTCTGAATTTATCAAAGCATAGAGAATACATATTTGATAGTAGGGTCAGATGGAGCGTAAAATTTTCTTTCTAGTGTTATATATCCTAACGAAATTGTCATTATTAATATAATAATGAAATATTTCTGAGGTAAAAGGTTTACCTAAGTCTTCTTTTCTCCGTGAAAGCAGTGGGAGTAGTCTTTGTTATATTTGATATAAAGTTTTATATATAATATAAAACTAAGAGACTTGTGAGATACTCTCATTAGTCGTGCATTAGATATGATCTAACAAAAGACACAACAAGACTATCTGTATGACATTTAGTATAACTGTTTGACAGTTTGTGTGTCTCTTGTATATAATATTAATCTTTTGTAAATGATGATTCCTTTGTTGAAAGAGAAATTTATTAGAATGTCTAATCAATCTGATGCATCATATGATGATAGCATAATGAATAATATATTATGTACAAATAAAAATATCAATTTAATTGTAATTGTTACAAGTTATTTTGATATGTTGTAGACCATAAGATGGATCTTGAAACATGTTCTTTGTGATCTTTGAGATATTAAGAATGAGTTTCTAATTCATAGAGAATATAATTCGCAACCATTAAGGTCGGATTAGTTTTGAGTCTAATTATGACATTAGATGGTCTATGTTATATAAAGTCAGAAAAGATGCAGTGGAAGTGTCACAATTGATTCTACTGAATTAGTAGAATTAGTTGTAACTTATGAAGTATTAACTTATGAAGTTGCAAAGTGACCTTATAAATTAGAAGTTTGATATTAAT